>RJWM01005702.1:0-89758 GCA_004363535.1 Dasyprocta punctata
CGTCAGCGATACATCATCTGGGGTGGGGTTGTGTAATATGCGGAAGCAGGATATGGTCGCCATCTTGGCTTACTCGATGGGAGGGGTAATCTAGCTCAGGCTTTGCTCCTTCCCCAAGGCCTCGCTTACACTCCGTCCGGCCTACAGTTGCTGCGTCCCACATGCCCAAGGTGACCTTTTATGTGGCTCCCCACACTTTATCAGGAATTTGAATTTAAGAGATGAAAATGCACTTTTCCAAGTTGATATGTTTGTTATTCTATTTATTTATTTATTTATGGCACCGGGGATCAAACTCACAAGCTCGCGCCTTCCAGGCAGGTGCTAAAGTCGCTGAGCCAAACTCCCAGTCCTAGTTTTTTGAGGCAGGGTCACACTATGTAGTTCAGGCTGGCCTTGCGCTCAAATTGTAGCCCAAGACTGCCTGGAACTCACAATGCTCCTCCTACCTCAGCCTCCTGAGTGCTGGGATTAAAGGCGTGCGCCACCACACCCGTTTTCATGTTTGTCATTTTAGATAAATTGATTATGAAATCTTTTTTTGTGACATTCTTATATATGTATATTTCACCAGTATAAACACAATGAAATATTCTTAACCTCAACTCAGTTAAGGGACTGTACTAACATATTACAATAAAAATCTTGCAATTTCAGTTTCCTTCACCATACATCTCTGTCAACATGTACTTAATTCCAAGTATCAGCAGCCACTAGAAATAGAAACATCTCTGTAGGACATTAGGAATGCTAGGTAAAGTTTCTTTGGAATGAATACAGAAATAAGAGTGTCACCTGCTGCTTAAGGCATTAAATCTAGAAGAGGGTAATGTGACTCAGCTCTACTTTGTTGGCTATTGCAAAAATCATGCACGTACTGGACTGCTCTTACTAGTAGCTACGCCAGCGCCAGCGGGAGAGCCTTTTGTCCGGAGATGGTGTGAGAGATAAGCAGATTCGCCCCCCGCCCACCCCGCCCGAGAGTGGAAACAGAAGGCAGCTTGGTTGGCAGGCTTCAGAGGCTGCAGTATAAGGACTTGGAGAAGGGTAAAGCAGCTGAGATGGCTTTGCATGTGAGAGCACAGAGGACTCAGTTTGAGACTTCCAGTAACAACAGACTAGTATCCTAGTCGTTATTCCAGTGAACTTGAAAATCAGGACAAATTCATTTATGACCAAAATTGTCACTACACATTTACTCTCAAGTTGCAATGCCCTGGAAAACAGACTACTATTATTATATTTCTCTGAGGAAGTTTTTACTTGAAGTTGTATGCTTTTGATTTTATTTTCATATACTACTAGGTATTATCTCACTTATTCTTTCAGTATTCCTCAGTGAATAGAAGAAATAATTATTTCCATTTCCCAGTTAGAGAGACTGATAAAGTCTTTTATGTCCAGTTATGCAATTAGTTCAACAGATCAAAACTAAAGCCAGGTTTCTCCAACTTCTGATCTTTCTATCTCTTAACCATGATTATTGAGCCTAGCAGGGGACTTGGTGAGAGTGGGAGACATCTGAAACCTTGATTATTTGAAGTTGTTTTTATGCCTAACAGGTAATGGGAACATGTAGGACCATGAGTTAGCAAGACAATTCAGTTCCACTGGTGCATCAACTACTCATTTATTGTGTGACCTTTTGGCAAGTTACTTAGACTTTCTGAGTTTTTATTATTTCCTTTCCAGATAAAACAAGTATTTGAGCTAAATTTGAGATAGTTGACCTTGAGTCCATAGGAGCTCCATCCCCAAACAGCCTCACTGTTGTCAATCAGTTTCAGGGAGCTGAGAAACCTCCTAAGCTTCTGCACAACTTGTGGAACACATGTCATTCCTGAAGCAGAGGGTTCAGAGATAATAGCAGATTTTCAAAGGAGACTGTGATCAAAAATCCCTGACAACAAACAAATGAATAGTTAGAATATATTATTTCCAAGGCCCTAATTGACTTAAGTAACTATGATCCAAGTATTTTAGGATTAAATGTGATATGTAATAAGAAAACTCCTTGCCTAGTGAAATTTGAAAGTATTATGATTATATAATTTTGAAACAAATAGCCCATAGGCAATCTTCAGTGTGATGTGAATAAATATGAAATATAGTCCACAATATCACGATATCTAAGTGCACTTGGAATTCTAATACTTTTAAAGCTCTTCATTTATTACTAATCCAGGTTGTATGCTTCCATTTCCTGTGTAAGAACTACTGAGAAATTATGAACCATTTGTTTTGCACAGGTGGTGGTACTTTAACTTTTCACAATACATTAATATTTCCAATAACAGTGTTACAAAGAGGAAAAACTTGTTTGAGATCCCAATATGTACAGTTTATATTTTTGTTTGCAAATCCAATTAAATGCATTATGTAGAAATCATGAAATCATTTCAGGAACTGTATATGACTTGGAAAAATGAAAGAAGGAAGGAGGGAGGGAGAAAGCAAGGGAGGGACAGAGGCGAGGGGGGAAAGGGAGGAAGGGGAGAGGGGAAGGAGAGAGAGGAGAGTTTGGCAGCCAAGAAGGGAGTTTCCTTGAAATTTTTGGATATTTATATTATTCTCAATAAAAGCTTGCTATCAGGCACTAGGAACTTAAGGACATTTATAACATTGTGGCTATGAGAAAATACAAGAGGTTTTATTTGGAGGATGCAATGAAATGAATGGTGGTCTACCTCATGGTCAGAGGCAGGATGAGTGACTCCCAAATTAATTTTTATCTTTTCTACTCCAGAAAGTCATACATGCACATTCCAATACAAATGAAAAGGACTTCAGTACTGTTTTCTGTGCATTGACAATGCTGAGAATTGTCTCTGTACAAAGAACAAAGCTCCTACTCTAAGGTCACGATATTGTAGAATGTCGGCTGCAGCTTTGTGTCTTTCATTGTTGTTTTTATCTTCTACCACGTCAGCATGTCTGACTCATTCACACATGGAGCATTTCTAGATTCCTATTGTTCCATGGAACAATAATAATTATCTACTTCAGGTATTCTTGTTCTTAGTTTACATAGTAAATCTTAGTTCACTGACTAAAAAATACATTTTTAGCATAACAGATGAGTAACTCATAGAGAAATATGACCTGCTATATTTGGGGGCATGATGACAGTTTATCCAATGTACTAATCTCCTTTTTTATTAGTAACAATGGTAACAGAATTTACCTTTTTCTACTATTTTTTTCCATTTTCCTAATTTCTAAGTAAAGCAATTTTCCTAATTTCTAAGTAAAGTCCCCATTAGAATGCCTACTCTGAATCATATCCTGTATTGCACATTTCTGCTTGAGCTAGACCTCTCTAAGGTTTACACTGTTGTTGTAATTTTATAGGTAATTGTAGTAGTTCATACCCATTGCCCTGATTTTGTACTATAGCCTAAATTTTATCCTTAAAATTCCTACTTTCCTGGCAACTGTATTTTTTTCTGGCTTAGTATTCCTACTGGATATATGTAATTGTAAATTTATAATGTATTTATTATGTGGATTTAGGTTAAAATCCATGGATTTGTGCTATCTCACTTCTGGTGGACGACATACTCATAAACAAACTCTATGCCTCTGTATTTTATAATTCTAACAACGTTTGATACAAAGTTCTGCAAAGAGTGTTTGGCTAATAAAATGTTTCAAACCTAACAGATGATTACAAAGAAGCAAGGAAGCTTCAGCTTTGTTTCCAGCTTGCATAAACTTAATCAGAGACAGAAGCCAAAAAAAAAAAAAAAAAAAAAAAAAAAAAAAAAAAAAAAAAAAAAAAAAAAAAAAAAAAAAAAAAAAAAAAAAAAAAAAAAAAAAAGGAAGACTGGCAGTTTATGTAAAGCAGTTCTGAGTCTAAATAATGGTTTGCTGAGGAAGTAGGTGGTTGTTGCACATTTACTTATTTACTTATTTTATGAATTCAGGACTCTGGGAATGTGTGAAAAAAAGTGTAAGAAAATCTTCACTTTTATTTACTTTTTAATTGGTCCTCCTTTCCCCTTCTCTTCTCCACATCCTTCTCTGCATTCATTATTCCTCTCCCTTTTCTCTCCTAATCTCATTATATTGAATAACTTCTCATTTTCAATCATAGTTCACAAATTATAGAAATGGGAGTACCAGCTTTTAGAAACAAAAGATGGAAATAAATTAAAGAATAAAACCCTGGTAATGTCATAATTATTTGCTGCAGCAACAGTACTCCTAACCAGAAGACATCTTGATATATTTCCTTAGAAATCTGGGAAACATGATAGGTGGCTCTATAGCTTTTACTTTTGCCTGAATTATTGAGAGTATTAATAATCCCTCATAATACTATCATTGTTAATAATGTTTCAGGAAAATAACTAACCTTCTCTATATTAGTATCATTTCATGATGATATATGCCTATTAAATATAAAATTCATTTAAAAATTTTTACAAAATTAAAGGAAAAGAATTAGAGGCTGGCTGAAAGGGGAGTGAGGGAAGGGAAAGGGAATGAAAAAAGGGATTAAGTGTTCTGTATACCAAATTCCTACAAGGAGCCTGAAGTTATGTACTCCCCAGATGTACTAATTGTTAGGGTTTTCTGGCACAATAGAGAAGCAAAAGGAGAAAAACAAATGCCTTTATTGAGGACATAGAGAGGAGCGCACCACTCGTGGGGTTGGGCTTTCTCCACTGACCAGAGACAAACATGGCAGGAGGTTTTTAAACCTCTGGCCAGAGGTGGAGTTTGGGGCAGGCATTGATGATGCACAAGGAACTCATTAAAATTCTCTTTGGGTGCAAGGGAATGGATAAAGGAAGTTGTAATAGGGCTTAAGGAGAAGGAGGAGAAAGTGGTTGTGAGGGTAAGTGTTGTTTTTGCTTTGGCCTTCTGCAGTGTTAGACCACCACCATAATGTCTAGTAATTTATACTAGGGCAAAAACCTTTCACTAAAAAACTAAAATAATAAAAAAGAAGTAATCACTTTTAGGGTCTTTATACTGCTTAGTTTTTGCTAAGATAGTGGAGTTGCTTTATGCAAAAAGATTCAGTTGTAAGTGCAGAACAGCTGGTACAGAAGAACATAAAATACAGATGTTTAAACATGAAGGCATGAGGTGATCAGATAAGGTAGATTAATATATAGAGATAATATGAGCAAAATATCCCTGAGAAATTCTTCAAAACTAGTAAGGTGAAACTGGTGAGTGAGACAAAGGAATACTTTTCAGAGAGAACAAAACCAAGAGATTCTGTATCCTCAAGTCAAGTCTTTAATGAGCAATTTGCTGGTAGTTTAAGAAATAATTCATAATGTAATGATGCAGAAGAGTCGGGTGAAGATCGGCTTTTGAAAAATAGAAGCACAGTATTTCTTTATTTTTTTTCTCTTCCTCTTCCTCCTATTTCTCCTCCTCTTCCTCCTATTTCTCCTCCTCTTCTTCTAACTCCTTCCTCACCACAAATTGAAGGTGAAATAGACAGGAGGATGTAAGTTAAAACTGTCATATTATAAAAGAAATAAATTAAGAAAGTATATAACTACTTACTCAAATCTTTTCAATAAAATTACTTCTGAATTTGGGTGTGGGAGAGTGGTTAGGAAATTGGGGAAATTATTTAAGTGAGTCTCTATGGAAATTATTTAAATAAGTCTCTATGGAAAACAATAAGAAAAATTGCCTACTAATTCAAATCTTTTTCCGTTTTCTTATCATGCACTTTGAATAGGTATAGTATTGGATATGGGAGTAAAGAAATAGTAGGATTTGCCCCAGATTAAGGATTATCATTGCTAACACTATGAACTGTTAGAGGAACACTTGATTTTTGCATATCACTGAAATGGTTTGCTATGAAGTCTAGACTGTGACAACAAAAATGGGGACAAGATACAAAGAATCCTGAGAAGATTGAAA
Source organism: Dasyprocta punctata (assembly GCA_004363535.1). NCBI lineage: Eukaryota > Metazoa > Chordata > Mammalia > Rodentia > Dasyproctidae > Dasyprocta > Dasyprocta punctata. The sequence continues at coordinate 5,899 of RJWM01005702.1, forward strand.
ATGAAGTTTTCTGAGATGTAGTACATGTCCCTTGTGGAGTAAAATGGTCTAATTTATTTTTCTGAGCAGTTTTGACAAAAGTGAGAAATTCACTCATGCAAGACAGAATCAAGAAATAAGTGAGTTTAACTGAAATAGTCAGCAGACAGCAGGACAACTAGGCAGATGAGGCTACTGACCTCCAGTCTTTGTTTTACATTATTTTGAATACATTCTTAGAGGGTCATAAGATCTCCTGCTTGCTATGGAGACCTCATTATACCACATCGCTTGTTGGAATATCACAAGACCCCTCTCCCAACATCTGGCTTGTTTGTCATTCAGGATGTGGCCATAGGTTATCAAGCCAAACCGCTTATCTCTTCCTTTGTGGGTTTTATGGTCAACTATGGAGGGGGCTATCCTAGGGAAGTAGGGTTAAGGTTCATTTAAACTCTAACTACTAGTTAAAATGGGGTCTAAAAAAACAAAATGGAGTTCATTTTCCTCTCACAGGGCCACTATTTAATGCATGTTTCAAGTGACTAATCTTGTTTTTTCTTAATGGAAAACTAATTTTTAAAATATTATCTTGCACAAAAATATTTAGCAATGATTAAGCTCCTGAAATGATAGCAAATTTCAGGAAACAACTTTCTTACTCTCAGAGATAGAGTCTTTATTATAAATGTGCACATTTTCTCTTAAAAGTTAAGCCTAATTTTTTATTTAATGTCCTCTGTGGAGAAGCCTGCTAGTTCAATCATTGTTCAGCTCTCTCTTCACCAAGATGAGTATATCTATTCACAGCTTTTTTTCCATTCTCTTCTAATTATAGATTAGGTTGAACCATATGAAACTGTTTTTGTAGATCATGAATGATCATATATTCAGTTTAATAGCCTTTATTTTACTCTACTAATTTCATTTCTTTAATTTTGAAAATATTGGAACTAAGTTTAAGGTTTAGTTGTTGAATGTAGAATTATAGATTGTGTTAACAAATATTTTAAAATATTAAACTTTTGTAATGGTACAGTAATAGCACTGCTGCTTTTGAAAGAAATTAAAAACACCAATGTCCAATTACTCTGCAAAATATAGTTTGTACATTCTACCTATTCCTGCTCACAGGAATTCCTACTCTTTCATTTCTACTATATTTTTCCTCCTTAGCTACATTATATAATTTTTATTCAATATTATTTTTTTCACCAACTTCAATTTAAAACCAAATAACCTTGCAAGCTTAATGAAAATGTGTCTATATTTCTTTTAGATAAAAAAATGTATAGCCTTGGAGATGGATATTGATATTATAAACAATCTCTGTTCCCCAGGTGTATGGAATGGTAAGCTCTTTAAGTGAATTGCTATCTCCAGTGGGTAATAAAGGAACAGAAGAGCCATGGCCAACATAGTTAGTTCTGTGATGTGACCATCCAACATAGTGTAAAAGAGGGAAACATTTTCTTCTATCACTTTAGGTTCTGTGGCTGGGTCTAAGAATTAAAATGGACATTAACTATGAAACACATGAACAAGATAAAATCATTCAAATTTTATTTAACGTTGTCATGTGCTCTCTTTTGTTGGGGTGGGGAGAAGACCTGAGTAAATAATTAGGATTGAGAACTTACATACATTTAACTTTAAACAAAGAATGATAAAGTTGTGCAGAAGAAGTGACACAAAGGAAAAGGAGTTTAAATTTGTAGGCATGGCAAATCATGAGAAAATGATCAGGAAATATATAGGAAAAACTAATTTAAGGTAACAATTATTTACTAGTCTGTTTTGTGAAGCTTCATTTCAGTGCCAACTACCAGTCTCCAGTGATGAAAATATTCCTCCCTTTCTGATACAGGAAGGTGGTCTTTCCCTTACAAAATGCCTTCAGGTAGAGTTTAGGAGAGCAGAGACCCCTTCTTGCATCTGCTGCTATATGAGTACTTTCAAATTAAAAAGTAATGCCTAAATGACATATTTTAGACGGCCTGTTCTGAGTCTCTTCAAATAGCGTGACTGAGCTTTCTTATCAAGAGAACAGAAGAGTGAAATAAAAGTGTAGACTGGTTTGAATTGTTGACTGGAGTGGTTATGGAAAAACTCAGTTATGAGTTCACTTGTTATTGCAAGAATTCAGTTTCTTGTGGTTGTAGCACTGAGGTCCCTGCTTTCTTGCTGTTTGTCACTTAAGGATGGTTTAGTTTTAGGAGGTTGTTCACATTCCTTTATATACTGCCCTTACACTTTCAAGCCAGAAATGAAGCAGTGAATCCTAATCTCTGACAGCTTCTTCAGTCTGCAGCCTTCTTTTTCATATATACAAATCTTAATGGGGTTTATGAACCTGCCCCCAATGATACATTCCATAAATCTCCCATAAGTGATTTAAGTTTGTGGTTCTCAAGTGTGCCACTGCTGTCCTGCTATTGTATATGTTTGTAGCTATTCCAGTGTGTTAGTGCTGCAGGAAATAAAAATCTTCTAAATTGGTATTTTCTAAGGAAATAGATGTTTCCTCTAGTTCCTAGATAAGCTATTGGATGATTAAGTCAAAATCTTTTAAAAAATTATGATAATTTTCTTGTATTTTATTAATGATGTGTTTCTAACACCTGGCACAGTAAGTCTTTGAAAAATTGTAAAGTGATTGCTGAGTTTTTACACAAACTATCTCATCTCTTGCTTTTGTACAATGTACATATGGACTCAAGCATTCAGGCATCATTTATGACAACTATGTCAAGGAATATTTCTAATTTTTTTGTTAATTTCTTACCTACTGATAACAATATGCAATTATACTTCTTTTGATGTGTTTTTTTCAGAGCAACATTTTTTTCATATTGAGTAAAATATTAGTACAAATTATACTATTTTTCACCAATAATCTTGTGAATGCTTAGCTAATGTATACTATCTCTTTTAATAGTAAGATGTGAGTTGAAAATATCAATTTAAAATGAACAGGATTTACTACTTTACAAAATTTCATTTCTTGTTTTTGCATAAATTGATAAAAATCAATTGTTTATTTTTCCAAAAGGGAAAATTCTTTTTTTAAATTAGATACCCATCATTAGGACTTTTCTGTATTACATCAGAATAGCTGATATTCAGTTCTTTGTTTTCCATGTATGTAACTCAATTTTCTAGGTATTGTACAAATATCACTAAAACTTGGCAATAAACACTACTTTCCATATCAAGCATATTAGCCAAGTCCTTGGATTAGTATGGTTTAAAAGTATCTGTCCTCCTGAGACAACTCTGACTAAAATGAAGTATTTGTGTACTGTGTTCAGCTCATCAGAGTAATTCAAAGAATTTGGCATTAAGAAAATGATTGTAAACCTTCAAAATGATGTATCAAATTTTTGTTTTTAGGCAGACACACTAGTGGCAGTGTCTCTTAAGTAAACATTTAGGTTACCCCACCTGCCAGATCTATCACTTTGAAAATGGAAGAATGTACAGATTAAGTGAATTAAAAACATTCTTGGCGCACGCCTTTAATCCCAGCACTCGGGAGGCTGAGGTAGGTGGAGCGTTGTGAGTTCGAGGCCGGCTTGGGCTACAACGTGAGCGCAAGGCCGGCCTGAGCTACATAGTGCGAACCTGCCTCGAAAAATCAGGGCTGGGGAGTTTAGCTCAGCGGCTTAAGCGCCTGCCCTGGCAAGCGTGAGGTTGTGAGTTCAATCCCCAGTGCCACAAAAAAAAAAAAAAAAAAAAAAAAAAAATTCTTCGTCTTATTGTAATTGACTGATTCACAATTGAGAAGGGATTTCTTTTCCAGATGGAAGGTATACTTAGTCTGTCTCTCATTATTTCATTCTTTGGTAACCTATTTATTTCAGATATTTCCTAGATTTTCATTCTTCTCTACCATTACCTGGATCATTTTGGGTTTTCCTTTTATAGGAATGTGGGATGTGCCTGAAAGTAGGTGAGTAAGTGGAAGGCGGGTGAAAGCTCCAGAAGTGACCTCATTTTGCAAAATTTTGCAAAATGATGAGGTATTTTATGCTCAGTAGTTCTGAAATATGTGATTTTTTTTTAATTTCCAAATAAGAATATTGATTTCAGCCGGGCGTGGTGGCGCACGCCTTTAATCCCAGCACTCGGGAGGCTGAGGTAGGCAGAGCGTTGTGAGTTTGAGGCCGGCTTGGGCTACAACGCGAGTGCAAGGCCGGCCTGAGCTACATAGTGCGACCCTGCCTCAAAGAACCAGGGCTGGGAGTTTGGCTCAGTGCCTTAAGCACCTGCACTGGCAGGCACGAGGTTGTGAGTTCAATCCCTGGTGCCGCAAAAAAGAATATTGATTTCATTCTGTTGCTTTTCTTAGAAAATAGTATCATCATTCTCTGGAAAGTCTTGCTTTTCACTTTCTTTTTTTATTTTAAAGCGAGTAAAAAAGAACAGTAAAATGGAACAAAACAAAATAGTAATAGGACAGTCAGAAATTCATAATCACTAGTATATTGCGTATTGCTATCCTCTAAATAGTTACCCAGACAAAGTTCCAATCTGCTTAATTAGGTCAGGCAGTTACTAGAGAAATGGAGGTGTCTATTCTGAGCAGGGAAGAGGGCTGGCAGAGGTTGAGCAGAGAAAGAACTCAAAAGATTTTACTAGGTTTTCTCGAGTCAGGGCTTACAATTTGCTTTTACTTTTATGTCTGACATGCAAATTCCTAGAATGTCAGACACACCCATTTCTAACACAAGTACAAAAACAAAATTGAAAGCCAACCACAGTTGAAATTTTTCATTGCCTATCAATTTGATTGATCTTTTTCCTCTCCTATCCATTTTTCCTTAACATGAATAATTGAAAGTCATCTCTTCAATAAGAAAAAAAAAAACCAATATAATAAGAGGTAATTTACATAGACGGATAAATAGTTGACCAGAAGGCCCAACTTCTTGTCCAGTGCTCTGAACACTAGCAGATAACTATCAGTGTTGTTTCTTGGTGATACATCTGACCTTTACTGAGAAAAGCAAACGTGGAGACAGACTTTCACATCTAGCCTTCGTGGCTATGAGGCCTGTTTTCTTTTCTCACACAAGATTAAGGAGTAGGCTTATTTGAGATTCTATGTTCTGGCAAGCCTATTGCTGAACTTGGCAGGAACATTAAAATATCTTTATTAGAAGCCATGAATCAAGTTCCACTAAAGAATTCATAACCTCCCAAATCTCACTGGTTTCTTTTGTCAACCTTACAGAAAGATGTGGCTTAAAAATCAAGTTTATTTTGAGAGATGTAAATATCCAATAATAATGCTAAATCTTGCTCTCTAAGAATATCTGGAAAAATCTTTGTTTAATTAAAAATATATTAGTCTGTGACTTAAAAATCTGTCTACCAAATTTCCAAAAGTAATGCACAGAATTTTGCCAATGAGAAGAGTTAGGCTGTACGAAAACTATAATGGATTTTGAAAAATACCAATGTTGTCATTGAACCTGATGAAATTGACTTTGCTCCTTTAAATATCCATATTGAGATCATTATAATGGGACATTTTATTAGTACTTTCTTGGAGCAGAAGTTTAAAAGTTTCTCATAATAACCTGCAATTCCAGAAAAGTAGCTTAAGGGAATCTGAATCTCGTAATTCTGCAAGACTAAACTTGCCATTAGGTCCTGGGCCCAGCTATCGAGAAAAGTTATGGACAATGAGAAAATTTTTAAACATGGGGAGAGAAAGCTTCAAAGGGTATAGGGTAGACTTTCCTGAACCTGAGTCTTCCTTTTGTAACACAAGCTGTAGCCTGGTGGCCTCTCATAGGCAAAAGGTGACACAAATCCACAAACCAGTTTCTTTATCAAAGTGAAAGTAAGACGAAAGAAAGAATATAAGTCTACAAATATTAATACATTATTAAAGCCCTATTCTAGGATGATTTCTGTACATGCCATCAATGGAGGAGGATAGATTAGAATGATTCTGGTTTAATTCTAAAGAAACATAAAATTGCCCAGTTGCATGTACATTTTTAAATATAAATATACATTTTTAGAAGATGCAAATAATCAAATCATTTTGTATATATGTTAGAATTGTGGGTATGAATGATTTATGGAACTTTTGGTTTGTTTAAGCAAAATTATTGTTTTATTGTTTGTAAAAATAACTTTGGTGATTTGAAGGCGTTCTGTTAGCATAAAAATGCTGTGCTTTTATAATTGTGCATGGTTATTTCACACAAAACAATTCTGTGTGACACCTGAGAAGGAAAGACACTTGTTATTTCAGCTCTTATTTCTGATTCTTTGATATTTTGATAGCTCACCTGCAGATTTAATAGACTAACTTATCACCTATTTTGTCCCTTTTAAGTATCAGATTTCCCAGGAATGCAATTTTTTTCAGTTGTGTAAAGCAGTTGCCTGGAAACATAAGTAAAGTCCTATTATGTTCAGTGTTATATATTGCATTTAGTTGTTCAGAGGCACAATGCCAGGGTATAGCCTTGTTATTCTAATAAGGTCAATCAGGACACGGAGTATCTTAGCTTTAACACTGTACCTGTGTTCTTATAATCACTACACCGTAAATGTGCTTCACTCATTAAGTATTACAAGGCAAACTGAACCGAATGGCTGAGAAAACAACTGATCATTGTTTTTCCCATCCACTAAAGACATTTCCTATCCATTTAAGATATTTTGACTTTGAAGCTTGTCCTCTGCTTCCTGTATGTCTGCCTTTATCCAGAATCAATCAAGTTGACACAAACATTCAAAGATCTGGGCATTTTTGATTTCTTTATACTGAAACTCTGGGTATTCTGTTTTTGTTGTGTTTTAGATCATTGCTACGCACTTCGGTTCTTTCACAGACTCCCCTTCACAAAAATCCCCATCCGCTAAACTTTCTATGAGATGGAGAGTTGAGAAAAGAAGATCACTTTCTTAGTATCCTTCATAGACAATGCTTATTGGTTTTATATTATAAGAGGCTGACAGGTTTGGATTCTGATTCCAGATGTCCAGATGGTTTAATAAAAATAAGAATACATGACATATTTTCTTTTTCTGATCCAGCAAGATAGAGTTTCATGTCAAGTCAACTTGTAAGTGTAAGTTGAAGGAAACTGTTATATAAATAAAAAGACTGATAGAATAGAAAAAAGCAGGACAGGTGGAGGCACTCTGCCCAGAAAAAAGGCATATAATATAAATACCTTCTTTTAAACAAAGACTGAAGTGTTTATATAATTTACTACGGTGTGAGTTTATACAAAGCTCTAGACTCTGAGGTAATCTTAATGCTAGTATGTTTGCAGACAACTAGTGCCCAAAGCTTTCAGTATAATATGTTGAGAAAAACACATTTTGAGTTAAAACTAAAAGAAAGAAAAGCCAGAATGAATAATAAAGTCAAAATTATGAAGGCTTGTGTAAGGGCAGGTATATATTTAGAAGCAAGTGTGATTTATACTTACAAAAATTTCTTTAACCCCTAAGACTGAAAACTTTCCATTCCAACGTTAAATCCAGTATTTTAAAAGCCTCTTGATTTTACCTTTCAACAAAAGTATAGACATATAGCTCATAAACTTGTTCTTTTGTTCTATAATAGACATCTTAAGAAAAACTGAGTGCTTAATTGAGAATTTTTCCAGTTTCATATTAGTTGTGTCAAATATTTAGCAGCAACTAATTTTGACAGAAAAATGGAGTGGAAAAGTACTGAAGATAGAAATTTTTGATGGAGACTTTAAAGTTCAGTATCATACAAAATACACACTATACTTGGAACCATATTTAAAACTAAAATATTGAGAATAAGTCTATTAAATAAGTGCTCCTTTGCTTTCATTGATAATCTTTTGCATGTAGTGATTCATACAATCATATTATTATCAAACATGTTTAGAACTTGATAATTTACTGCATGGAGATTCTCATGCTCTTCGATTTACGATAGAGTTACATTCCAATAAACTCATAGTAAATTAAAAAGATGCTTATGTCAGAATGCATTTAACACACCTAATGTAACTGAAAATCATAGTTTAGCAACAGTAGACAGTGGACTGTCAGTTGTTTACCTTTGTGATCAAATGGGAGTGGTAGCTTGCAGCTTGTCATCATAAAAGTGTGTATTACCACATAATTACAAGTCTGGGAAAAGGTCAAAATTCAAAACTCAAACTACAGTTTCTACTGATTATGTATGCTTTCATGCTGTTGTAAAGCAGAAAAAATGGTAAGTCAAATCATAGTAAGATCTCTCTCTCTCTCTCTCTCTGTCTCTCTCTCTCTCCACACACACACACACACACACACACACACACACACACCCACACAGATCATCCATAAAGATTAAGGATCATTCTGATAATTAAATTTAAAAGTTCATGAATGACATACACATATTACACAGTTTACTTATATTTATATTAAGGAAGGGCTAGACTCTTTAAATAATTTCAGTTTTGGGAAATTTTGCTAGCCTAATAAAAAATAATTGTACTGAAAATTTTCTGGTCTTTTTGGGGAGTGGTAGGGTGAAAATGGGAAACAAGGTGTGGACAGGTTCGATCAGGACCTGACGGGCTCATTTCTGGTTGGTTTTTCTCAGCTCAGCCTTGGATCTGCTGGATAATTGTTCATAGAGTACAGATCAAACAAAAATAAAATAATCCAAACAAAAATAAGAATAGAACAAAATTCTTTGAGTACTTCCTAAACTTAGAAACTGTTCTTAGCATTAGATAGATGACAGATTCCTTTTCTGTAATTTTCCCTGATAGTAATGGCTATTAGTTTGCTATCACAATTTTTATATTTAAAAATTGAGGTAAAAATGAGATAGTGATTTGGGTAAAGCGTTATCTGGCTTCAAACTGCCACCCAGGCCTGCCTTTCTGACAAAGACTTTGATAAGGTTCTCCTTCTTATACAGAGAAAACATATAAAGGCTTGGCAAATGTCATATGGGCAACTGATCAAACCTACTGTTAGATCCAAAGGAAGCAGTTTTTTTTTTCTTATGTAATAATTACATGGGGAAAAGTGAAAACTAATTTTAAAAACCAAAATTGTATCTATCACAAAGAAATATAGTTCATAGCCAGAAGGAAATTAACCTTGACTAGAACTACTTTCTGCTATAATTCAGAGGCCCTTGGACACTGAGACAGATACTTCGTGGGCTGGCCAATATATAACCCAGTGGAATGAACTTTGAACATGTTGGTAAGAAGCTTATGTTCTAATGCTAGCCTGTTAATCTGCCAAGTAGCTTTAAAAATGTCATGCAAGAAGGCCCTGGGTTTAATGTTCAGGACTGGGAATTTAAAAAAAAAAAAGAAAAGAAAAAAGAAAAAGAATGCTATGGGAGTAGTAGGCAATATATTAACAACAAAACAATACATTCAAATGTTTTAAAAGAAAAACATTTAAATTTGAGTTAATATTACCCTTATTAGAATAAGAAAATAAAATCCATTCTTAAAGTCTTAAAATATTTCTCTGGGCCTAGTTTTCCCAGTGTTAAAAGATTTTGGTCAATTTCCTTGGAAGTATGTGGGAGAAGCAGTAGGATAGCAGAAGGAGGTAGGCCCATTCATCATCCAGGAGCTGCTTCATGTTGCAAAGTAGGAACGTGATAAATTGTACAAGTATTTCATTACTCCTGTGCTCTGCATTCAAATCTGAAACTTGAAACTGAGTAACAGATACTATTTACACTTTTTTCAATTTAGAAGTTTTCTACTAATATTTGGAACTTAGAAAGGCAAGAATAATAAAATGCTGTGGAATTTTTGATACTGATGAAGTTGATTTTAAGAAGTATGAATATATTCAATACCTTTCTACTCAGAATCTCAATGGTTTTTGTAGTTCTTCCAACCAAGCAAATTTGCTACTATACAGAAGATTAGAAGCCATACTCACTAGGTTTTCTTCAAGATTTTAATACCAAATTCTAAGGTTGTCAATTAAACAATCAAATCTTCTGTCTTTGAGGTGGAGATGTACAGAGGAAAAAAAAAAAAAGAATATCTAGGGTTTGCCTTATACCATTTTCTGAAATTCCTTGTGACAACTACTTCATGAATCTTCTAGAAATTGGGTTCAGATTCCTCTGTTAAATTATGAATAATAATGATCAACTGGACATGGGACCATAGTAAGAATGGTGGTTAATATTTTGTGCAAGCAAATTTTCTGAATTGCAGTTTTTTGTCATCATGCTTTTGAGTGTTTTATTGCAAATTCATAAATTCAATCTCTCTCTGAATCTAGGACCCTGTGCTCCACTTTGATTCAGAAAACAAATTTCTTTTTTGGATTGTGTTACTAATTTGTAGAGAAGGAGTGGGACCCTAGGTTAGAAAGTAATGCAGAAAATTAGGACTTTGTATTTTCTTGTGGCTTCATGAACTCTGATATCCTACCAGGCTTAGTCTATTTCTGCCAGAACCTTAGTAGAAAAGGGCAAGCCACTGGCAAATGAGGTGATCTGAAAACTAGAAACCTACACGATGTAATTTTAAATATTTCTTCATTAAATGAAATAAAAGAAAAAGATCAAAATCACAAAAGTATCATTTGACCTAAATCTCCTGGCAAATTGTTACTATGGTTCAAATGAAGCTTGGATGGTGCTCCTTTCTTCCTGAAATGTAATCAGAAAGTAGACGTAGAGAATAGTAATTTTCATTTCTGAAAGTTGCACATGGTATTATTTTTCCTTAATATTGCAATTTTGCACAACAAAGATTTTTCTTAAGAGTATATTTAAAAGGAAAATCCACTTTAGTTCTCACCCCCACCTCTGAGAGAAATATTAAAGCATCAAGACCTTTATACTGCAGGGGAAAAATATCTTTCCTAAAGTGGTTTTGTAAAAGTTTATTTTCTTCAAAGGTACACTAAGAGTAATTGGAGTCCTTCTCAGAATCAAATAATATTTCATCTGATGTATTGGGAAAAGAGCAGTCAAAAGATATAGTAGATAGATAACACACTGGAAGGAAAACAAAGGGCCTCGTTTTCTTGAAAAAGGAAGGCTTATTAAATAACGGCTGAATCAGCTTTGGTTGTGTCTACAAGTAATTCTAGTACTGCATTATTATTTTCTTTGTCCAGTGAAAAAAGTAGGTTTTCACAGAGAAGATTCATTTCCAGCTTGGATGAAAATTGCAGCAGAGAAATCATGCAAATATCTTCTAAGGATACATTGTCAAGAAAAATCAATGTGTGGCAGAGTAGGGTGGGGTAATGGATGGGGAAAAGGAGAGGAGGAACAAGTCATGAAGTTTAAAATACGAAATCTGTTCAGATTGTTTATAGGAAGTCTCTGGCCTGAACTGCCTCCTACTTCTAGAACATGTTCTCATTCTTCTGCCAATTGTTGGTGTCAAGGGTTATACTCATGTGAATAAGAAGCCAATCATTGCAATTAATTAAGGTTCTCTGCACAAGAATAACATTCTGGGTGATTACATTAATTGAAATTGGTTTGGGGTTAATTTTTGTCCCTCTACTACTATTTTCTCAGTTCTCTCTATGTTTATGATCTGGTCCCACTTGGATCAGCTTCATCTGTAGGTTATCATGGCCAGAACAGGTTACTCCATGTCCTTTCTCTATCTAATGCAGTCTGTATTTCATATTCTCCTGGGGCTAATCTGACAGACTTGTTTCTGCTGAGTTGTTTGATAACAAATAATGGCTTGTATCTTGTCCATATAAGACAACAATTTTCAAAGTGAATGTCTTTCAAAGTCTTATCTTGACAAAATGACTAAGGTTAGGCATTTTACATAATAAAGCAGCTAGTTAATACAGAGAAAACTTTAGACCAGCCAAACATCAAGTAGTTCATTGTCCTTTCAGAGTATGTTTTTCTCATCATATTTTCAAAGTTGACACCAACATTTATAAAAAACAGTAGAATTGATTACTACTACCACCAGTACTATGGTTGTTATACAAACATGTACACACTCCCTATCAAAAGAATGTTGGGTTTTGATTACTTTGGTTTTTCAACTTTTTTTAAAATTTAAAATACTCAGCAAAAGGATTGTACGTTTTATATGCTTATATACTGCGTGATGACTGCCACAGCCAAATCAATGAACACATCCATTGATGCCCACAGTTACCATTTGTGTTTTTGTATGATGAGGACACATAAAAACTGTTTTCTTATGAAATCTGAAGTGAACAATGCAGTATAATTAGCTAAAGTCATCTGTGTAAGTTAGATACCAATATTTTATAATTGAAAGTTTGTACATTTGACCAAAAGCTGCCGATTTTCACCAAAACCGAATTTCTGGTAATCAGTGTGCTTTCTCTGCTTGTATGAATTTTTCTTTTTTATCCCAGATTTCACAGATGAGTGTCAAGCGTTTTCAGTACTTGGTGCATGAATGTGTGTGTGTGTGTCTAGATTATTTCACTCAACATAATATCCTCCAGTTTTACCCATGTTAAAGCAAATGGCAGATTTTTTTTTCTTTTATGACAGCTTAATACTCTGTTTTGTTTGTGTGTGCATGTTTGTGTATGACATTTCCTTTATCTGTAGGTTAACACTCATATCTTGGCTATTGTGACTAATGCTTCAGTGTGCACATCAGGGTTCAGATATCTATGAGAGATTAATTTTATTTCATTTGGATATATACCCAGAAGTGAGATTGCTGGAGCAGTTGTTAGTTCTACTTTTAATTTTTTAAGGAACTTTCATACTGCTTTTCATAATGACTGTACCAACTGTATACAAAGGCTGCCTTTTTCCTCATGTGTACCTATACTTGTTATCTCTTGTCTTTTGAATCGTAGCCATTTTAACAGCTCCGAGGTGGTGTTTCAGTGTGGTTTTGATTTGCATTCCCCCACTTATTAATGATGTTGAACAACTTTTAACAAACTGTTGGCCACTTGTATGTCTTCTTTTGAGGAATGCATGTTTGGGTTCTTTGTCCATGCTTTAAATCAGTTATTTGTTTTTTGCTCTTGAGTTGTGTGAGTTCCTTATGTCGATACTTTGAATGAGTTCCTTTGGTTAATATTTTGTATCTTAACTCTTTATCAGTTCTGTGGTTTGCAAATACTTTCTCTCATTCCATAGGTTACCTTTCCATTTTGTTTCCTCTGCTATGCAGAAGATTTTCAGTTTGATGTAGTCTCATTTGTCTACTTTTGCTTTTGTTGCCTGTGCTTTTGATATTTTATCCACACCTAGTTATTGCCAAGGCCAATGGCAAAGAAATTTTCTCTATTTTTTTTTTTTGTGTGTGTGTGTGTGAACTGTATTGTTTCACAGTTTACATTTCAGGCCTTGATCCATTTCAAATTAGTTTTTTTACACGATGCAAGACAAGGATCTAATTTCACTCTTTTAAAAGTAAATACCCAGTTTTTTTTCCTCAGCAATATTTATAAGGAGACTATTGTTTTCCTCTTACACAATCTTGGCACCTTCATCAAATATTAGTTGACCATACATCCATAGATTTCTATTTAATATTCACTGATCTAAAAATGCTGTAATAAATAAAAATATATTGCAGTGATTTATTTAATCTTCACTGTATTCTAATATTCATTCCCTGCATGGATCTACCTTTGTAGACAATTTAGTGGGGATCATTTAGGTTGCAAGTATCAGTCCTCCAACTCATAATGAATAAACCAGATTGGTTCACATATCTGAAAGTTTCAGGGATGTTTTGATTATGGCAATATCTCCATTTTCTGTAATTCTCTTGGATGTGCCTACTCTATTCTGGCTTCATCTTCAGGCCAGCTTTCATGATAGTCTCAAGTGGTTGCCAATGGCAGCCAATCATAGCAACATGCTACTAATATTCAAGAAGAAAGAGTGTTCTATAATCACAAAAGTCTTGAGATTTGCTCAGTGAGAGATCCAATCTCTTTGTCCAGGAAGAAACCAAATACCAATTTATCTGAATTTGGGCAGAAGTCTTTACTGAACTGTCTTTGTTTTAAGTAGGGTAAAATAATATAACTTGGAGTTTGGAGAGAGTCAGTCTTCCAAAAGATCATAGCTACAGTACAATGGGAAAGGGATATTTCCAAAGGAAAATCATGAGTGTAATTATGCATAGCTTACTCTTTCAGTCTCTGAAAAGTCTATATAGAGTTCAGGCTTTGCTGAACAGAAAAATTATATGTGACTAATATCTAGTTTGGCAAAGAGAGTTCTTTTCTATAATACAGTAACTGATTCTTTACTTATTTCTTAGAACTGGCTATACACGCTTAGGCATGTAAAAGATTCCAAGTATTATATAATTAAATTTCACCTTAAGATCCCAGCCAGATGAAGAGATTCTCAGATGTCTCACACAATTAATTTAAGAGAAAAAGGAGCAAGATGATACCCAGCCAATATTTTGTGTCTGACATAATTTTGTATAAGCATTTATAAAGGTCATCCTGTCCTGAAGATAGGGCATATATGAGCATACATTTGAAAAAATAATATGTTTAGTTATTATCTAACCATCAATTTATCTCTTAGATTCTATTTATATGTCTAACAATGGTTAATAATTTTAATCTGATATTCTTATGATATGTCTGTCATTACTGTGGTCTATTTACAATAAATTATAGACAATTAGAAGAATCATTAGCTTCTTCATTTCAAATGATTATACTGAAGTAAAAAACCTCAGGCAGCAGTAAGCATCTAACAGATATTTCCTTGCTTGCTAAGTGATACATGGCTCTTCAGTGGGGGTGTTCTAGCCCCCAACTCTAATGCTGCCAGAGTCTCTATACCTAAAAATGTCTCAGTTATCCTCTGGTGTCTAAAATTCTTATCTGTACAATCATTACTTATTTGTTTTTAAACTTGTCCTGACAAGTTAGCTTTTAGAAACTTTAATACAGATTTAAGAAAAAAAATTTCCAGATAATAATATGTAAATTAAATCATTATGTCACAGGAAATTAATGGCCTACTCTTATTTTTCTGGTCCTAGCTGTGGGTCTTTCTTTACCTACAAATCAGAAAGTTTTTTTTTCAGTTATTCTTGGTTATTTTTGATTGCTACATGTTGTCATACATAATGTTTCCATTCCTTGTGAGGAGATGTTACATGTACATCTTAATTCCTTTCTGCATACCCTTGGCCTGTCCTCTTGTTCTTCTCCCTCCATCTCAATTCCCTTCTCATTTGAGAAAGAACCATCACCCTACCTTCTATTATCTATCTTTTATTTTGCTTTCTATTTATATTTTCAGTTTCACATCTAAGAGAATTCATGAGATATTAAAACTTGAAAGGGCAGAATTAGGTATGGACCTCTACTTGCTGATCTTTGAGGGTGTATATGAATGAGTCATTGCTGTGGAGAATGTCTGGATAGAAGAACAAGACTAAGACCTGGCAAGGTTAGGAGCTGCGAAGAATACAAAGGGCCTTTGTTCATCGATTAATTTTTTTTTAAATTTTTTTATTTTAAAGAGAATAAAACCAAGCAAAATAAAACAGAATAAAGTCAATCAAAACAAAGCACTGTAATACAGGGTTTCAAACAAGATAATAGAAAATAAACAATGGCTACCATAATGCCTCTTGTTTCCTTCAAAATAGCTGCCCATACCATCAGACATAGGAAAATCATAGAAAACCAAACAGAATAGAACCAATAAAAACTAAACAATGACCTCAATACAGGACTCAAGACAAGATTATAGTAAATCAAAAATAGCTACCATAATATTGCTTGTTATCTTTGAAATAACTGTCCATGCCATCAGATATAATAAAATCAAACAAGACAAAACAGAATAAAACCAAACCAAAAAAAAAAAAAATGAGAATGACACAGAACTTTAAAACAAGACAATAGGGAATTAACAATGGCCACCACCTTCAGAAGGAGATCCCCCATAGATGCTATATTGCGTATTATTATGCTCTAAATAGATGATCAGATTAGCGACTCAAAACTTGCAAAGTCAGTGAAACACTAAACAATACTAGCATTAAGTTATATTTTACTTCAATAGCCATCATCTCAGCCTGTGTTTCTCTAGATCAGCTGATTGCTCATGGGGTGGGTGAAGCATTGGCTCTTCTTATCATACAGCAAGCATGCCGGGAGGGGCTGGCATCTGGTTGTCCTCCCCATGGCCCATGCATGGCACCAACTCACAGGAAGTGGCTGGCTTCTTGTACTTGTCCCTGTGGGCTGCGAATAGTGTAGACTAACAGGAAGGGGCTGGTATCTGGTTGTCCGACCCATGCCTGCGCATGGCGCTGACTCACAGGAAGTGGCTGGCTTCTTGTTCTCCACACTGATTAAAATTAAAGGAATATAAATCTAATTCCAGTGTTGTGGGAATCTGTGGTATCATCTGGCTAGCACCTTTCCCCACATTCTCCTGAATGTGATGGGACCATCCCTGTAATCCTTCCTTTCTGTCACTGGTGATGGTTATAGAGCCAGCTACCTTGCCACAAATGGATCCTGTAAGCAGTTTTAAAAATAAATAGAATGCCTCTCCTTTAATGTCTCCTCAAGGCTGCAGGGTGTTGGCTGGGTTACAGGTTCATCAGAAGGTGCAATGAGAGACAGATCTATTAATTGTCCCTAAATAAAACTACAGAATTTAGCTTCAAGTTCCCGAAATGCTCATTTTCTGTTCATGCTCAAGAATTTTGCCAAGATAAAGAGACATTTTAAGTGGATAGGGACCAGAACGTCTGCATAAGCATTATCTGAGGGCATCTAAGAACTGGATAGACAAGTGTTATCTATAGCAACTACCTTCCTGCTCACGTGCTAAATTAGCAGTTTCTCAGATTGCACTGCCGGTCATACAATGGAACAAAGTGAGGTAGTAGTTACTGTAGTTTACTCTACAAAACCCCATTCTTATAATAACTGATTGTGGAACAGGGGCTTGTGGAAAATTATAGTCCAGTGGGACACTTAAAATTCTGTCTGGTGATTTCCCTGTCCATTTTTGTATCATCACTGGACTCTATCTTTTTCTGCTAATAAGATTCCCTTAACTCTATGCTTTCCTATGACATTTAATAAACCTTATCTCTCACAACCTAGTAGTGTCTCAGTGACCTATTTCCCCAGTCTAAGCGCACTGGGCTATGGACCCAAAAGTTGGCTATCAACATTAATTGTGTGGTTTCACATGTGCTCATGGAATGACTGACTCAGATCCTCAGCTGATTCCTGAAGGCCAAACTCAGTTCCTTGCCATATAACCCTAACAACATAACTCATTTCATTAGAGTAAGTGATCAAGAGAAGGCATGAGGTCCCCAAAGACAGAGTTAATTTTTTGCTAACCTAATCCTGATGTCTCATAGCATCATTTTTCATATATTGTATTTACTGGGAGAGGGTCACTAAACAGAACAAATACTCATGGATGGGGGATTACATAACACTGTGAATATCAGGAGATGATCATTGTGGGTTACCTTGGTAGACATCTGTCACATTTAGGAACTTGATATTTCAGACTTTTGATTTCAATTTAAAATTATAATTGAAAAATTGATTTGTACTTATTTATTCTGAAAGACATAAAGAATTATTTTAAGGTTGGAGAAAGTTTTGGGATACTTGAGGGATTTATCTTTTGAGATACTTCAGAATTACTTTTATTTCCCCTAGTATTTGTGATTGAACTCAGGGTCTTTGCACTTAGCTATTTCCCTGGCCCATATTTTTATTTTATTTTATTTTATTTTATTTTATTTTATTTTAAAAGAGGGTTTTGCTAAACTACTAAATTACTTGGGTTGGGCCATAATTTGTGATCTTCCTGCTTTAGCCTCCCAGAATGCTGGAATTACAGGTGTGTATCACCTTGCCTGGCTCAGAAATATTATGATTATAATTCAATTTATTTGGCTTATTAAAGTAGTTTAAATTCTTTGAAGAATTTTGCTTATCAGGTCACAGAATTAAAATTAAATGACATGCATTTACTTCATAAATCCTGCTTAAAATGTTTAAATTAATTAAATGAACCAAGTTGTCAGAAGCCTGACTGCTCAGTGAGTTTCAGTAAGACCAAACTAAAAGCAACCATCAAATTTTAATTCATATATAGAATTATATAATGCATATAAAATAAAATTAAGGGCATAAGGAAAATGAAATATTAGAACAGTCTAGTGTATTTGGTTCTTCTGGTTTTTGTTTTTTTTTTTGTACCAAGGTTCAAACCCATGACCTTATGCTTGCCAGGCAGGTGCTTGTGCCACTGAGCTAAATACTCAGCCCCTAGAACATTCTAGTTTAATAAATCCAATTTTAATTTAAGAAAATCCTAGGAGCTATTATTTGTCTTTACTATGCAAAATTCATGTGTGTATATAATATATACATATTATGTATTATGTATACATGTATGTATTATAAATAAGTGTGTATGCCCTCAGAGAAAATAAAATCTCACTTAATAAGAGCCAGTGGTAGGAGAAAAAAACGAAAAGATTCAAATAGTGCCTGAGAAAGGAGCAGTGATGACACTTTGGGAGTTCTCAGTTCCAGTTGTTACTGTTAACGGCTACATTCCTGTCCTTTTATTCTCTGACATTTTGGTATCCTTATAATAAATTAGTCATTTTGCTTAAATTGCAATTGTCTTTCTTTTACCTGAAATCAAGAACCTTATCTCATCTGGGATTTTCCTTGAAATTCTTTTGCAGAATGGTAATTTGTGGAGAGACATGAGGAAAATGGCAGAGTGGTAAGCAGTTGAGTAGGACATTTTCTGAGAACTGGTGGTCAAACACTGGAATATAGCAATGTGAGGAAAATAAGAAGGTGCAAAATGAGTCCCTGAGACCCAGGAAGCTCTGAAGTAAAAACCAAAGCACATGGGGAGAGAAAAGAGATAAACTTCAAGGAAAAAGTTGGAAGCAGGTGGTGCTTTCTCCATGAGCCCAAGCTCAGTGAGGGGTAGTTTGGAGGGACAGTTGGAAACTGTAGTCATTCTGTGACTGCTGGCTACCACAGAGACTGGTGACCCCAAAAGCCCCTTCACAGAAACACAGCAAAGAGCAGTATTGGTGAGGAGTCAGGTAGGACTTTCCACAACAGAGGACAGTTGACTGAGAGCCATCTTGGAGAGGGCCAACTGAGCCAAAGACCCTGAGCGACTGCTGTCTCCACCTAGAGGTTTCCAACCCAAACCACAGGGAAAACTGCTGCAGGGTGGGTGAGTCTGGCTCCAGCCTTGCAGCCAGAGGCCAACCTGAACTTGAGTGAAAATAGGTGTGCGGATTTGCTGGGATTTTCCTTTATCCCATCATGGAGATGCTTATGGCTTGCTGTGATCACCAAGGATCTGGACACTGCCCACACCAGTTTGCAGCAGAGACATACCTTGAAGTGTACATTTTTTTATTCTTCTTTTCTTTTTTAAAAAAACTTTTTTCCTTTATCTTCTGTATTTTCTTTCTCTTTATTTATTTATGTTTTCTTGTTTTTTTCCTTATTCTTTGTTCTTGTTTTTATATGAGTGTGAACATGGCTTCTAGTCTTTGTTGTTGTTGCTGTTCTTATTTCTTCCTTCTCTTAGCTCCTGTCTTCTGTACCAGTCTCTCAAAGTTTCCAAGACCTACCTTTGTCCTTCAGCCTTGCTTCTAATCTCTCCCCTTTCTTTGATTTATTTTCCCCTCTAAACCCTTCTAAATATTCTCCCTGAGGGTAAAATTGCCATATTGAGGACTTATTTACTGTATACAGTTTTGCAAATTTTGTTATATAACCACAGATCTAATCCAGATAGTTAAAGGTGGAAAATTAATAGTTACCTCACTTTGTCATTTTCTAGGCTGTGTTTAATGCTATTGATTTTTCTGATTATACCATCTATCTAGGGTAACATGATTGTTCTAACCAGTTGTTCTTCCTGGTGTATCAAGACTAAGATTGCCTAAGGGTCATTAAAAAATACTATAGGCCAGTGCCAAAAAAACCAAAAAAACAAAAAAACATAAAAACAAAAAAACAAGGGCTGGGCCAAGTAGGCAGCAATTTCTCATTCCCAATAAATTGAAGAGATAGGTCTTGCAGTATACTCAAAATCGAAAAGCAGGCTATACCCAAAAGACACCTGTGAGAAGTAGTCACTTTCTAAGGGTTGTAAATAGCAGCAATAAAGCTACTCACCATAGGCAATTTACAAGCATTAATACAGGCTTTAAGCTAAAAAAAAAAAAAAATGAGAAGACACTTAAGATGCAGTCCCAGACTTCCAGTTCACCAAAGGCAAACCCAGGGGGCAATGAGGTAGAACAATTCAAGAGCCACCCACCTGGACTCACTGAGGTGGTAACAACAAAGCAAATGATAGAGGCTCTAGAAAAAGTAAAATCAGAGATAATTTCACAGATAATGAAAGAGATGGTGACCATAATGAAACGCATGATTAATGACTCTAGAGCAAATACAGATAAAAAAAATAGAGGAGCTTACAAAAATAATGGAAACCATGAATGCCCAACATAGGAAAAAATTGGAATCCATAAAACAGATTTGAACAGATATCCAGGAGGTTAACAATTCCATTGAAAGTGTATGCAGCAGTATGACCCAATGTGAGGACAGAATCTCAGATATACAAGACAGGATTTTAATCAGCAATCAAGGAAGGAAAGATTTCTTAAAAATAGCAAGGGCAAATGAGATATCAATGCAAGCACTACTAGATGATACAAAGAAGGATAACTCCAAACATATTCAGCCACCTTATCTTGGACAAAGGAGCCAAATACCTTCACTGGTAGAAATATAGCCTCTTTAAAAATGGTGCTGCAAATGCTGGCTTCCCATATGTCATAAATTAAAACTAGACCATTATTTTTCACAATGAATTAAACTAAAATTAAAATGAATCAAAGATCTAAATATTAAAACAGAAAATCTAGGGTTGGGGATGTAGCTCAGTGTTAGAGTTCTTCCCTTGAAAGCACAATGCTCTGTGTTCAATCCCCAACATCACAAAATTGATAAAACAAACAAATAAAAAAACAGAAATACTAAATCTTCTGGAAGAGAGAATAAATAGAACTTTTGAAGATATTGGTGTAGTCAAAAACTTTATGAACAAAACCCAAGCCACAAGAGAAATATTACACAGAACAAACAAGTGGGAATTCATATTACCAAGAAGCTTTTGAACAGCAAAAGAAACAACCAACATAGTGAAAAGACAATCCACAATGTGAGAACAAATTTTTTCCAGCTGCTCCTCAGACAAAAGACTACTATCTAGAATATATAAAGAACTCAAAATGATCAGAAATCTCAAATTTAAAGACCCAATCCAAAAATGGGCATCTGCAGTTAATAGACACTTCTCACAAGGAGCACAAACAGCAAGTAAACACATGAAAAAATGTTCAACAGCATTGACCATTAGAGAAATGCAAATTAAAACAACACTGAGATTCTATCTAACTAAAAAAAAAATGGCTACCATCAAGAAATTAACCGATAACAAATGCTGGAAGAGCTGTGGGGTAAAAGAAACACTTCTCCAGTGTTGGTGGGAGTGTAGACTGGTGCAACCACTGTGGAAATCAGTGTGAAGATTCCTCAAAAAACTAAAACTAGAGGTGTCATTTGACCTAGCTATTCCCCCTTGATATCTTCCCAAAAGAATTAAAAGCATCATACCACAGAGATATATGCACACTCATGTTTATAGTGGCACAGTTCATAATAGCTAAATCTTGGAAATAACCCAAATGCCCACCAACTGATGATTGGATAAACAAAATTCTTTTTATACAATGGAGTACTGCTCTTCCATAAAGAAGGATAAGCTGAAGACATTTCTAGGTAAGTGGATACATGTTGGGGTCATGCTCTCTTAAGTCAAATAAATCGAATACACATATGTAAATACTGCATTGTTTTTTTGGTATGAAAAACTGAAACTGTAAAAGAGGACCAAAATGTAGAATAGATACTGTGAAATAGGAAGAAAATATCCAAATGCAAAGGGAAACTAGGGAGTGGGGAGGGGGAAAGGAAGGAAATGAAAAGAAAAAAAGATGAGAAAAGAAAGAAAACATGGAAACAAAGATTTTGCAAATAGAGAGGAGAAGAGGGGTTGAAGGAAGGGTAGGGAAATGGGAAAAATCAAGTTGTATCATGTATAGTTATGAATTCCTTATAATGAATGTAATCATTACATATATCTAAAATGTACCAACAAACTTAATAAAAAATAGTAATTTGTGAAATGCACAAAGACAAATTCAAGACACCTTTTTCCTTATTCATGATAGCTCTATGATTCCCAAGAGATTTCTCCAGATGGGGAGTAGTGAAACTTACAGTTTATGTCTAATCTGACCTTGTTTTAACTTTTTTTTCAGATTAATCAATTTTCAAATCTACTAAAGGAAAGCAGAGTTAATATTTAAGTCCTGCCTTGTGGATATGATGGAGGAAAATATTTATCAAAGTGTATTGCAAAGTTAATCTAGTGCAACATTAAAGGCATTATGTCTCATTTCAATGATGCCCCCCCAAAATACTGAAACATTTAGTATTTACATTGGGATTATAACAGCACCTATTTTACAGGATTGTCAAGACTTTAAATGACTGTTTGACATTGTTTGAAAGAGTAAGCTTTTGATAAATATGATAGATGTTTCTGAGAATTTTGTTTTAAACTTTACACATGGCACCCAGAATGATTTGAGTTGCTCTAGCACTTATCTTCCTTTCCAATGTTTAGTCTCAATAGGCACTACTTGATTTGATTTCCTAATTGTGCTCTGCCTGTGTTTGCCTCTTCATGTCCATTGTTATTACATTTATTAAGGCCTCTACAATCTCCCCTGTACTATTTTGCAATGCTCGTCCATTTAGTTCTCCAGACTTTTAGGCCAGCTCTTATCCATTGCATTTTTAAAGCACTGCAAAAATAATCTAGTCATGTAGCTTTTTTTCTTTATTTTAAACAGAAGAAAAGAAATTAAACTAAAACAATTTCATAACACACCAATAGGAGAGTAACATTAATCATAGCATATTGCTATATTCACAGCAGTTGTTTAGGGTATAAGATGTAGACATGAAACATTGTCCAGAAAATTATTAGCACAAAGCTTTCACCTCAATGAATCAAGAGAAACCAGCTATATGACTATCTTTTTTTTTGTTATGATTGCTCTATTCTTTTCAAACAAACATTTTGCATTAAAAATGAAATCTGAAGATGACCCTGTGAGAACTACTTTTCACTCAAAATCCTTCGACTTTAACTATCTTAACTAATTTTTTATATACATAGATTTTCTTTCAGTTCATCATACAAGTGCAATAATGCAATGGTTATATATTTGTGACTTATTTAGTTCACTGAAAAGTATATTTTCAATATTCATCCATTTAAGAGTGAAAATGTAAACCTTACACATGGCACCCGGAATGATTTATCATTCTTTATAGCTGAGTAGTACTCTGTTATATGGAAATACCACATCATTTTTGTCCATTCCTCAGTCAAGGGGCATTTAGGTTGTTTCCAGGATCTAGCTATTATGAACTGGGCAGCTATAAACATAGGTGCACATATATCGCTGTGGTAGGATGTTTTTAATTCTTTTGGGAAGATACCCAGAAGGGGAATAGCTGGGTCAAATGGAACCTCCAATCCCAGATTTTTGAGGAATCTCCACACTGACATCCACAGTGGTTGCATCAGCCTGCATTCCCACCAAGAGTGGAGAAGAGTTCCTTTTTGTCCACAGCCCCTCCAGCATTTGTTATTGGTTGACTTGTTAATACTAACCATTTTTTATGGGGTGAGGTGGAATCTCAGTGTTACTTTCATTTTCATCTCTTTAATAACCAACATTTGAACATTTTTTCATGTATTTAGTTGCTGTTTGAACTTCTTCATCTGAGACGTGTGTGTTCATCTCAGATGCCCATTTTTGGATTGTGTCTTTAAATCTTGGAGGGCTAATTTTTTTAAGTTCTTTATATGTTCTCGATAGTAATCTTTTATCTGAGGGACAGGTGGCAAACATTTTCTCCCAGATTGTGGGTAGCCTGTTCACACTGTTGGTGGTTTCTCTTGCTGTGCAAAAGCTTTTCAGTAGGATGAGAACCTATTTGTTGACTCTTTGAGATAGTTCCTGTGCAGTCTGGCTTTCATTCATAAAGTCTTTGCCTAATGTCAAGAGTGTTACCTGCTCTCTCTTCCAGCAGATTTGATGTTTCTATTTTAATGTTGAGATCTTTAATACATTTAGATTTTAACTTAGTACATGGTAAAAGATATGAGTCCAGTCTTAATCTTTGGCATGTGGAAAGCCAGTTTTTCCAACACCATTAATTAAAAAGGCTATTTTTCTTCCAGTGAATGTGTTTGGCACCTTTGTCAAAGATAAGGTACCTTAGTGTGTCTGGAGTTGTTTTGGGATCTTCTAATGTATTCCATTGATCTTTGGGTCTGTTTTTTTGCCAGTACCACACTGTTTTTATCACAGTAGCTTTATAGTATGATTTAGGTCAGGAATTGCAATGCCTCCTGTCTTGTCTTTGTTGCCCAGGATTGCCTTTGCTATTCTAGGTCTCTTCTGGTTCCAGATGAATTTTAGGATTGCTTTCTCTAATTCTATAAGATATGTTATTGGAATTTTGATTGGGATTGCATTGAATCTGTATAACAATTTTGGAAGTATGGCCATTTTCACTATATTGATTCTTCCTACCTAAGAGCATGGGATATCTCTCCATCTTCTAAATTAAAATTATAACTTGCCCATTAAAATTGTTGCTTCTTAATTAATATCCATGATAAGTTTCTCTTTGCCAAGGCAAAGTGCAAAGCTCCTAGAAGGATGCTATAGGTGCTTCATACTGTATTCATTTTCATTGTCAAGTTCTGTGCTAAACTCGTGAAAAATTGACTATAACTTGATGAACTAATTATGCTATGTATGCCTCCCTGAAATTCCCTCCTCCAAAACTCTTAATAATTTTTCAGAGCTCAGCTCAAGTACCTCCTCTCACCTTTGTGGTATTATGGATTCAACTCAGGACCTTAACACTGAGCTACATCTTCATCCTTTTGAATTTTCTTTTTCTTTCTTTCTTTTTTTTTTTAATTTTGAGATAAGGTCTTGCTATATTTCTCTGTTGCCCAAGCCAGACTCAAACTTAAAATCCTTCTGTTTCAGGCTACCCCCTATTTTATTGATATGGTTTGTGTGTAGATATCCCCCCAAAGTCTCATATGGCCATAGGGTTTTTTCAAAGGTTGCTAAATTTAGAGTGTGTCATGCTGGGATTAAGGGTGTGTGATCAGTTCACTGATTGGTTTGGCACTGCCCTAATCCCAGTAGCCTAAATAGAGTACGAAAGGGGCAGAAAGAGGGTGTTAAGGGCAGTTGTTGATTTTGTTGTCTTCTGCCTGACATGAACTGTTCTCTTCCACAAAGCCACCCAACTCTGCCCTGGAACCAGGTGATTACAGATTGAAACCTCTATAAACTGTGAGCCAAATAAACTTTTCCTCCCTTATCTGTGGGTGTTAATACTTTGTCTCAGCAACAAGAGGAAAGTAAGGCATCTATGAAAATTTTACTTTTCTAATCCATTCATGCAGAGTTAAAATTATAATTTGCCCATTAAACTTGTACATCCATTAACTGAAAGCATTTTGGGAAGCTGATGACTGACATTTCCTGTCAGGGTGACTCCCCTGTGTTACAAAATACTTAAGGAGTCAAAAGTATGCTCATAGAAAAGTATAAACCATCATTTGCCTTAGAAATCTCTTGAAATATGAACAATCTTTAAAAGAAAAGAATACGTTTCACCAGAAACTGCCACTTCTACTCATTAAGTTGTTTTTTCTTGCATGTGTGTGTATGAAAAATTTTCAAAGTAATGTCATTCTGTTTGCCTTTAAAAATTTCTTTTGGAATATTTTACATCAAGGACAAAAGTCTGGGATTTTTGGAGTTCAACATTAGTTACTCATTGCAACATATAGTAAGATAAATATAATTAATGTGAAGCAGAGATCAATAACTGCTGCATTGTACTGTGTATGAAATAATATTGCAGTACAGGAGCAGACCAATAACCCTGGGGCCTAACTTGTGATGCTGTAGACCATAAGAAAGAATTGCCAAGGGACAAAGTATGTGACACAAGGGGAAGATTTGAATTATCACTGACAAACCCTTATTACTACATGGTTCAGTAATGAGCATTGCTACATATTCATGTGACACTGGGAACCATGAAAAGGCTCTGTCTTAAATGCTATGATTATAATATGAGAAACTTATTCATTGTTCAATTGCATCTGAATCAACAGTGATTACTAACATCTGTATGCAGAAAATTAAATACTGAAATCTATTCCTTATGCTTTTATACTAGGCTTAATAGGAAAAACATATTTCTCTGAGATTTATCCAATCCTCATTTAGTATCTTTTCCTTAGAAATTCCATGACCCCCCAGTCACACACAACCTCTGATTTTAATTTTCTCTTAAAGGAATTCCATCCTAACCATCTCCCTGCACTCTCTCATAGCCCCTTCAATATGGAGAAATTTTACAGACGAGGAGGAAAGATGAAACAAACTCAAGGAGCATTGGGGAAACTTGTGATTTCATAAGGAGTTGTCCAGATAAAGCCAGGATGGTAAATTATGGTCTGATTGTGATACTCCTGGCATGTCTGGCGGGAGGTCTGAGCTTCATGTATCTGGGAATAGAAGACAGAGGTTTAGCTTTGGGGAATGATGGGGTTAGAGGTATGTGATAGGTAAATTATATCAACAGAAGTATTTACAGCTAACAGACTAGGACAAATGGGGAGAGTTTGAGAGTTATTATAAGGAAAATCAAAATACATTAACACAGGTAAGTAAAAATACAAAGAAGCAATGAATCAAAGAGTTGGTTTTTTGAAAGATTAAATAAAGTCAACAAACCCCCTTAGCCAATCTTATAAAATAAAGTAGGAAAAGACTCAAATTCATGCAATTAGTAATGAAAGGGTGAAATCACAATGGATGCTGCAGAAATCCAGATGATCTATACCTACTTCAAGAACCTGTACTCTAATAAGATGGAAAATGCAGAAGAAATGGACAGATTCCTGGATACATTAACGAATTACCAAAGCTGAATCAAGAAGACATAAAAATTATGAATAAACCAATAGTGATTTTTGCATGATTCGACTATGTGGTGCTCCAGCATGACTAGGCTACAACAGAATGTGTGATGCTAACTTCACCTCCTGTGCTGGCCACACAGCTGGTTGAATCTCCCTGTATCATTCATTGATTGGTTACTGCTAGAGTGTGCAGAAGTACTGTGCCCAGTTATAATTTGCCTTCATAAGATGTTCATGAATACTTGTTTCTTGGTGTATGTTAAGTACACTGTGTGAAACTTTAAACTAGTTATTCATATTCAAATTACTTCCTAAAAGTGAAGGCAGTAGCTCTCTATAGCAGAATTAAAATGGAGGGAGGTGTAATATTTTAAGATCTCTTGGAAATTCTGATCAGTTTCACATGGATGGATTTTGCTCTAACCTTAGAAAGTCTGGATCTATCAAGATGAATGAGTCACTGCCCACAATATTTCTTTGAGGAAATGATTGATTTGAAAATCTTGTGGCACATATTACCCCAAAAAGGTGCATTTAATGAATCTTGTATTAAGATAACTAATAGTGAAAATGACAAAACATCACAGCTATTGTACTTCTGTGTTATTATGAACTTCAACATATATAAGAAAACACCTTCAGTTGTGGCTGTGGAAAAATCAGTTTCATCTCCTCACTAGCTACACATAAAAGACAAACTTATTGAGATTAGAATAAAGGAGTTTTATTGAAAGATAGGTATTTTTGAAATCAGTACAAATCAACATAGAAAATATTTGAAAATAAAACCATGTTAAGCAAAATAAACCCGACTGAAAAAGTCAAATATCACATATCTTTCTCTCATATCTAAAAAAAAAAAAAAAAAAAGAAAGAAAGAAAAGAGAGATGAGAGAAATAGGAAGGAGACAGGAGAAGAGGAAACAGATTGATGGAGGGAGAAGGGAAGGGGAAGGAGAGTAATGGAGTGTGAAAATAATCAAACTATGTAATATAAATGTACAAATATGGTAAAATAAAACACATATTCTGCATAACTAATATGCACTAATAAAACAAAAATATTGTCAACCAAAGAAAAACCATTACATTTGTAATTTTTCTTAATTAGCATATATTATATGTAGAATGTTAGGAGGACTAACAATCCTCTTTTTTTCTTCTATAACTGTTAAAAGCTTCATTCCTGAGACTTTGGAGATAAAGTTCTTAAAAGAAAGAAACAGAGAAAAAATGTTTTTCCATGATTTGAGGCTCAATTTGGAATCAACAATCTCAGTCAGTTAGTTACTTTCTGTCATTTTTCCATGCATTAGATTTTTCACTTGGGATATTGTCACACTGTAACTTATTCCTTAACTTCTAATCCTAAACTATGTTACATCTTTACAGAGTTCAGTTTAAGGTTATATAAAACTGAACATTTTTCAATGTTCAGTAGCTTCCCTTTTATGAAGTGCAAAGGTAGAAACAAAGTTCTTTTTTATATTGCTTTGATTTAAATTATAATTCAAGTATCTTCTTTAAAATGATTTTCTAAAAGATATTAATATTCATGAACCACAGATTTAAATATACTTTCTGAAAGGTGGAATAGTCTGTAAATGTCTTTTGTTTTAATCATTAATTAGATCATACATATTACAATAATATTGCTATGTTTGCATTGTACTTTTGATAGTCTATCATAAATTTTTATCCATAGATTTATCTAATCACTTAGAAAAAGCAGCATCAGTTGTATGAAGGAAAGCTTTAAGCTGTAACATTTCATTTAAAAAGATATATTTAAAAATATGATTTGAATATGTCATTTGTATTTGCTTTCAGTTATTGCTGATATCTAAGATGTTCGTTAATCTTTGGCATAAGACGGAGCTGTATCATAGTCTTGAAAATGAATTCCTTTGGAAGCTGTGATCTTCATGATAGCACCATTCAAATCATCATCTTCAATGAGTGTTATTAGTCCGTTGGCAATAATTGATGGGCTATAAATAAAGGAAACATTGGAATTTTGAAAATAAATAATAACACATTTTATCTTTTCCAATTAGTTTTTAAAGAATCCACAGCCTTGATCATGTAATAGAAAAATATTTATCACTAAGCTATTTTTAACCTTCAATTTTTATTCAACTACAACCTAAATTACATGATACAGTGCTACATTTCCATGCCTCATCTTTTATCATTTTGAAAGGAAGTATTTGTAGTTATTATTTTCACTGAGAAAATAATTACTTTTTCATCTTTATCAAGTAAATAGGTCTTAGAATTATCAGAATTATTATTGGGGCAGAAATATGAATTAGAGATAGCATTTACTGCATATCTTATTTTTCACCAGCTGTTATTTAGGTACACTTCATGTATCATCTTTTTAAAAAGTCTTTTGAATATAAGATTTTTAAAAAGTCTATTACTTTAAAGTCAATACTAGAGCTTAGACTTGATCCTAGATCAGATTCATTTGACATGATTGCAATGATTCTGTTGTGAAAGCCTCAGTTACCCTCAGAGCCAACTCACCCAAGATGTCTGTGTGTGTGGTATGTGCACGTGTTTGTTCCATCATTTTATGAAATTGGTGGAAATTATGGGACCATACAAAATGTCAGAAATTATACATGAATATTTCTTGGAATTTAGGCAGAAAAATTATAATTTTCTCAAAGGTGATTCAATACATTTTTTAGAAAAAGAAATCTTATTATGCATGAAGGTGTTATCTGTACTGCAAGTAAAATTTATAATGTATAAACATATTCCATTCACTAGTCCAGAAAATTTTTATCTTATAGGGAATTTGCCATAGCAGACTTTGAAGTTTGCATTAGTGTCTCATATCTAAAAACTTCTCTTTTTCTCTGGTGTTGCTTGTCTAGATAGTACTTTACTCCAGTATGAAAAATAAGATAGTGCAGTTTTACGTACTCCAGAATTCCATAGAACTTCATCATATCCTTGATGTGACCTGTGTACTCTATATACTGTCCCATGTTTTCTTCTTTTTCAATGGACTGAAGGATGGACGTGTTGACAAAGCCTGGACAAATGGCGTTCATCCTCACACCACTCTTCATGAGCTTAGCAGCCATCTACCAATTAGAAGAAGGGGGTGCAGGTTTCAGAAGTTTTGTAAATATATCACACAGGAAAAACAAACTAAAGTTATTTAGAAGGTTAATATAAGGACACTACTCAGACATCCTCTTAGCTATGGAACAATACTGGCAAGCAGAAAGTTAATAAAGAATACATACCTAAAGTACTGAATTAATTCCTGAAACTCTCACTTAATGAATTTCTTAAATAGAAGTATTACTGGACAACTCATGAAAATAGTTACTTAAGCTGTATTTACCTACTGAACTCTGCAGGAACTTGAAGCTAAGCAGTACAGGGTCAGAAGTGATATCCTGAGTTTCCTTTCAAGATTATGATTGTATGAGAATATGTTTTTTTTAAAAAATACATTAGTAGAAATTTTTAGGATTCTATATACTCTTTTAACAATCTGTATTATTTGGAAGAAAATTTAAGCATTTGCAGACAACTATTAATTTCATTCATTTTCAGTCTATTAATTTTATTTGAACTATTTTTAAAATAAAATACAGTCGACACTTATTATATACATTGGTGGAGTCTATACTATCACATCAGATTACTTCCTAAAACTTATTTCTAACTCCAGAAATCAGTATTTGTGGTAACTTCATGATCATCTGTGGCCATGTGCAGAGTAGGTTTGAGTCACAGGTATGAGCGTTCCCACTGAGGGATCCAGTCTGCCTTGCCATTTTTTTTGGTGCTTGTTGGTGATTTTCCTGTTTAAAAGGCCCAGAATTACAGCACAGAAGTGCTGTGTAGTGCTCTCATATAGCTGTGATGTGTGTAAGACAATATTTGTGTGTTAGATAAGCTTCATTCAGGCATAAGTATTATCAGTCATGAATCCAATATTCAGCATATATACAGGCACACACACACAGAAAGCAAGGACATGTACTGAGTGATTAATCAAAATTTTGTGACTACTGATTTTTTGAAATTCTACCCTATATTTTCCCTAGAAGGAATGATTTAGCAGTCACTAATTCAGTGTTTGCAGGCAAACTGACAGAACATAACTACTTGCAATAATGAAAACTGACTACAGACATTTCCAGGCTTGTAATTTTAAGTGCAAAATTTCTGAACTTTAAGATTTATTTTACTTTGTAATAGCTTTATGTGTTCATG
The DNA here is from genome assembly GCA_004363535.1 of Dasyprocta punctata. Lineage (NCBI taxonomy): Eukaryota > Metazoa > Chordata > Mammalia > Rodentia > Dasyproctidae > Dasyprocta > Dasyprocta punctata. The sequence continues at coordinate 37,304 of RJWM01005702.1, forward strand.
ACAAATTGAGTTAAAGATTGCTTTGGCAATATTACCATGATACATGCATTGTCATGTTTCTAGAAGCACAATATATAATTGTTAAATTTTGGAATTAGCCTATATGCCCATCAACAGATGAGTGGATAAAGGTAATGTGTTATTCAGGTACAATGGAGTACTACTCTGTTATAAAGAAGGATAAACTTGAGGCATTTGTCAGAAAATAGATGTTTCTCAAGACCATAATGTTAAGTGAAATAAATCAGACATACACGTTTAAATATAGCATTGTTTCTCTTGTATGATAAACCCAAAGTATAAATAAAAAGCAAAATAAAAGATAAAAGGAAGGAGAGACAGCTTGGTCAAATGGGAAGGGGAATACAAGATAGAGGGAGGGGGAGGGAAAGAAGCAAAAAAGGATTTAAACAAAAAAGAATTAAGAAAAAATGCAAATAGATCCTTGGCAAATGGAAAGGAGAAGAAGAGTTGGAGGGAGCAGGGATGGATGGGAAGGGAGGACAAAAAAGAAAACCTTGAGATGTGTTGTGAGCATATACAAACTCTCCATTATAAATCGAATCATTACATACTGCAAACACGTACTAATAAAAAAACTGTCTTGGCAAATTAATAATTTCTAATTAGTTTAAGAGCATAAGAACTACTTCTCTTTCTTTTTGATTGAACAATTAATATTCACGCAGTCGTTTGTTTCTCTCCCTTGCACTTCTCCTGCAGTTAAGTCTTTCTTTTTATCTCTCTGGCTCCTCTGTCTTACTGCAGTGAATCACTCAGCAACCCTTCAACCCATTTTTGTCCTTTGCAATACATTTTTAAAGTAGGTGGAATGGTACTTTTTTCTTTTCTTTTCTTCTCTTTTTTCTTTCCTGAAGCACTGGGGGATAAACCCAGAGCCTTTGCACTGAGTTTCACTGAATTAAATTCTTTTTAAATTTTATATTTTGAGACAGAGTCTCCCTCAGTTGTTTGGGGTGAGCTCAAACTTGCCATCTTCCTGCTTCAGCCTCCTAGAGTGCTGGGATTACAGAGGTGTTCTGCCATGCCTAGCAAAATTTGTTTTCTTAAAATGGAAGTCTGTTATTGTCACTCTTACATACAAAATATCCATCAACAGCGGCACTTAGAATAAAATCCAAGCTCACAACCCTGGCCTATAATTCCTTTTTAGTCTATGCTTCTTACATCTCTAGTTAGATCTCACCCAACTTAGTGCTTCCTTGGTAACTCCATTAAGTTACCCTTTTGTCAGATAAGGAGCCAAGAATGCTCACCTAACAATATCATCAAATTAGGCCTGAGTACTTTCCTAAGCTCTGTGTACCTCCCACCCCCAGTCTTCATGGAAACGCGATCCTTGACTACTCTATCAGGTAACTACCTGCTCTCATTCCTCCCTCCACCCCCGTGCTTGCACGCGTTTTCAAGGACAGTCTGTTTGCACGTTTCTGCTTATCGAAGCCTCACGTTAATTGTATTTAAATCTGGAGTCAACTTTCTCATTATTTGTTCTTGAGATAGTTCTAATAATACATCTATGTTTAGAATCTGCTTCATTGTAGAACGATGTGTTCTTTCTTCTTTTATGTGGTCAGAAAACTGTTTTTATAAAGAGTGAAGTAAAATACCATTTTTATCTTTAATATGGATGTATCTAATTCTGAGTTAATTCTCTTCTATGCAATTTTTGTTTCACATATGCATACAAAAGAATGAGAGCTTTTGTTGTTATTATGTCCTCACCGCTGCTGAGCGTGTGAATCCAATTATGCCGTGCTTTGAAGCACAGTAAACAGGCTGTTGCGCAACAGGCATCAATCCTGAAACAAACAACAAAAATGTAAACAGTTTGGTTTTTATAAATAACTAGACTATGCCCAATAACGAGTAGGCAAACAAATATTTTATGGTCATTTTAATTTAAGATTAACCTGGAAAATACATAGAACCAAAATCAGACAACTTTGTGAAACTCAATAGTCTTAGCCTAGCTTTCTTTCCACGACCTATGTGGCCCAGAATTTATGGTATTTTAGTTCTATTTAGGGACAGTCTAGAATGATAAGTAAATTTTTTTGATTTCCTTAGCATTGTGGAAGGTGAAGGGACAGAAATGTTAGGTAAAACAGAAAGAGAATCATCTTTAAAGCCAGTAAATTACCATCTACTTTTCATTTTTAAGTCAGGGTTTAAAGAAGTATGTATCTCACATATTTAAAGGTTTTTAAATGACTGAAGGAATCTGAATCATTTAAGAGGGACTTGACAATTATTAATCTTGGATATAAATCTTGGTATATGTCACTCCTTGTTACCAATCTGTCTGATGTGATACTTCTTACAGCTTAAGAAAATTAAAAATTAACTTTTTAGATTTAGATTTGCAGTGGACACCTACATATTTTTGCTCTATGCCTTAGGAAAAGAAGACAGAAATAAAAATTTATGATCCTACTTTATTTCATTTCATAATTCTATATTCAACAACAGAATATAACCAATTATAGAACTTTTAAACTTTAAATTTCCTATATATGCATCGCAATAACTGGTTAAATGCATGACCTGGAGAAAGAAAAATATCAGTATTACACCATATATAGTATCTTTTCTTCCCTGACTGCTGGTCTAAACCAACCCTCCAATAGGAAACAAAACAACAAGAAGAAAATCTTATTTTACTGTGTAACTGTTACTATCAAGTTTATTTCTCATATTTGTCAAGACTCAACAAATTTAACTAGAGTCATTTTTATATTTCAGTTTTTAACTCACTTCTTAGAATAACATGTTTTAACACTTCTTTTTAAATTCATAATTTCTCTGAGTCAAGACACAGTGATCCTTATTGCTATGGTATCAGTACCAAACGTCATGCTAATACTACTAAATTATTCTACTGAGACATGCTCATCTCCACCCAGTTAACTAGCCCCAGAACACCAGTGGAGTGTATCATGCCAAAGTTCAGCAACAAATGCAGACCTCAGCCACTCCCTGGGTGCCTTCCAGGTCTTAATTTACAAAGCATGTTTGCTCAAGAGCAGTTTAAATCCCTGAGATGATAGATCACACATAGTGCATCTATCCAGTGATCTCCAAGTACTATAATGAGTTTGTCCTCTTGTCATTGTTTAGGTTAAGTAAAATGTGTAAGTTCATTAAGTTCTTCATGATGTCTCCATAGGGTAAAATAGTATGTTAGGAGTGTGAGATAGAGAGAATAACTAGGTATAGTCACATGTTGCTACTTCTTGTTTTATGTTCATCCTTGTTTAACCCATCCCTTAGTAAATGTTTATGAGACAAAGATAATGGTTTGTAAGACAGTTTACGGTCTGCAGGGAATGAAGCATGAACTTTAATTACAGATAAACCAGTTGATATAGCCAGAGTAGTACAAGGACACAGTTCATAAATGTTATTGAAGATGAATTTTGAATGAATTTTTCTTACATATGTGGACATAATGAACTCCTGAACCCAGTTTAGTTCAAGGTGCACAGAGGTGAAGGAAATTAAGTTCCATTTTGTTGGTTCTGGTGATGAGAAAGCACAAAATATGTTTTTATTTTATAGATAGATTTATAAATGTAACCAAAATACAAAAGTACTAGTTTGTATTTTTAAAATGTCATTTAATTTTATGAATCTTGTAAAATCTAATGAACATTTTCACTGCTGTTCTGAAAAATGTTTCCCCTTGCATTGCTTTTACTTTTTAATGTGAGATCAAAGTTTACATAAATCAATTTCAGACATACAGGAACCAAGCTTTATTTTTCCTTTATTTTTCTGTAGCTTTACTGAGTCATAAGTGGTATAAAAGTGCATATACTTACAGTGTATAATTTGTTAAATTTTAACATGTGTTTATACCAGAGATCATGATCACAAACAAGATAATGAACATCGCTGTCCTTTAAAAGTTTTCTCATGCCTCTTGGTAATTCCTTCCTTCTGTCCTTCCCCTCTCTCCACAGGCAACCACGGATCTGTTTTGTGTCACTATGGTTTACATTTTTGAGAATTTTAAATAAATATAATCATAGAGTGTAAGAGTTTTTTTGGGGGACAGTCTGGTTTCTTTACTCATAATTATTTTGAGATTGACCTATTTGCAAAGTGCACCAATAGCTTATTACTACCATTAAGTAACATTCCATGGAAAGACATACCATACACTACATATTCACTTAATAGACATTTTGGGTTGCTTTCAGTTTGGGGGTATTAAAAAGAGGACTGTGGATATAGACTGTGTATGCATTTATCAAGCATATTCAAGACCCTGGGATCAATTTCCTGCACAGTAAAAATAAATAAGTAAATTAAATTAGATTACATTAAAAATAAAGAGAGTTCTATTTTGAATATCACATTTAGTCAAGTTGTAGCTAATTTAGTAAGAGTCTTCCTTTAACATGAAGTTTTTAAATTTTCCTTTAAGATGAAGTTTTTAAATTTTGTTGTTGAACACAGGGCTTTAGCACTGTGGTGTATCCTCAGCCCTTTTTTATTTTTTTCTTTTGAGATAAGGTCTTGCTAAGTCTCTAAGTTGACCAGACTGGGCTTGAACTAGTGATCCTCCTGCCTCAGTCTCCCAAAGTGCTGGCATTACAAGGGTGCCACCATACCTCGGTTACATGTAGCTTTTAACTGTTGCTTCACATGTTCTGAATGGGTAGGTTGGGTTAATGAATGATCTTCAGTGCTTTCTCTTCAACTTGGTAACTTTCTTAATGAGAAATTCATAATTAAAGTTCAGCTTAGAGATTTGACAATGGATGCTAAATGAGGAAAGAAACACTTTCGTTTTTGTTTTTAATAATGTTTTAGTTGGAGGTAGAAATTTTTCAGAAGTTGAACATTTTCGCTTGACTCTCAAGATCAATTTACTCTTCGCATGTATACTACTTGTCTTAGTTGTTTCTCATCACTAGGTCACAACACCCAATGCTCACAACTCAAGAAATGTTTATTTTGGCTCACAGTTTGTAGAACCAAAATAAACGTTTTAGTCTACAGTTGAGTGGCTCCAAGGCAGGGCGGCATGGCAGAAGGGCATCACACAGGGCAAAGGGCTCATGACACGGCAGACAGGAAGCACAGCAAGAGCAGAGGAGGAGTAGGGAAATATATACTCTTCCAGGCCACACCCACAGCGACTCACCTTTTCCCATCAGACTCTACCTTCCAGCCTCACTTTTATCTGTAAACTCATCAGTGGACTAATCCAGTGATGAGTATCCCACACTCATAATCAAGTCACCACCCAATAGCTCCACCTATGAGTACATAAGGCTGTAAGGGGACATCTGGATAAAAACCATAAAACTACTGCTGTTGGGATTTTAAGTTTTGGTTAATCATATTTCTATAACTTACCTTTAAGCCTCAACACCAACATATACAGTTGTTTCTATGGACTTCAAATAAAAACTGTGTTATGTGGCTGATAATCAAAGTCAGCATATGGCATTATGGTGGGTGGGTATGGTCCCACTCTGGGAATAACATTCACTTGGTAGTTGCTATAAACTGCACAAGTATATATGGGAACCATCTCTAGTAGAGGTAGCTGACAGTAGAGACAGAGAAAAAGGAGCCAGCAGAGGTAAGTATGCTAAGTAACACAGAAATTAAGGATGAAAATATTTAAGAAGTTTCAAGTGGACGCTACTATCAAATGAAGAATGAAATGAGAAACATTCTCTTTGAGACAGGGCCTTGTATCAGTAATGTCCTTCTAAAAATAATACCTGTTTAGTCTCATACTTTCTTCTAGCCTCTGTTTCATTTATCTGTACAATGAGAATCCTCAAAAAACCACATTCATAGTCTCCACTTTCCTTACCTCCCATTTACTTCACAATTCATGCAAATCAGACTTTCTTTCTATCACTCAAACAGATCTCGTGGAGGTTGCCAAACAACAGCATCTTACTAAGTCTAAGTCTCCCTTTTCATTTTGCTTCAACCTTTCCTCAGTAGTAATAGGTACGGTGAGCTACAATCTTCTTGAAGCACTTGGTTATTTAGCCTAGTGTCCTTTAATTTCACATTCACTATCACTTCTTCCACACGTCCTTTGCTGGTTCTTCCTCCTTGAACAGACAAACACGTTGAAAAACTCCAGAGCCGTCCCTAGCTGTTTTTTTCATGTATATTCTTTTTCTGTGTGACCTGATCTACTCCCATGTATGAAAACTCATTCTCTCAATTTCTGCTTTGTTACACACACACACACATACACACACAGAGACACATGCACTTCTCAAATTTAAACTCCAGTTCTCCAGCCGGGACAGTTCTCTTTGCCTTGAGCTCTGAAGAGGAGCTGTGGGGTATTTGTTGTCTTGTAGTTTTCTTTCATTAAAACATACATGTGTTAATTTGAAAGCTTAATAGGAGTGAATTCAGTCCAGAAATATGTGTTAGTACCATTTAGTACAAATTACCATGAAAGCATGTTTTATCTAAATATAGTAAATTGAAATGTATGCAACTCATGAATGAACTATTATTCTAGCAGAATGTCATTTCTTTCAGTATTTGACCATTTTAAAATGTCCAATAAAAGACTGAGAGAAAACATGTGTAAAAGCTATATGTTGTAAGGAACTAATACCCAAAATATATAAAACCCTTAAGCTTCAACAAGAAGGAAATGAACAACCCAGTTGGAGAATAAAAATCATCTCACTAAAGAGAGTTATTATACTGATGACAAATAAATATATGACAATGTGCCGAACATTCTATGTCATGAGGGAATTATAAATTAAAACAATGAGATATCCCTATCCACTAATTTCAGTGCATAAAATCCAGACAGTACCAACACTAAATGTTGATAATGAGGTAGAGCAATAGAAATTCTCATTTGCTGCTGGTGGGATTGTAAAACTGGAGCAGCCACTTTGGAAGACACTCTGGCAATTTCTTACAAAACATATTTTTACAATACAATCCAGTAAATTGTGTTCCCTGGCATCCACCCAAAGAAACCGACTACTTCAGACCACACAAAAATCTGCATATGGGTGTTTACAGCAGCCTTATTCATAATTACAGAAACTTATAACAAGATGGTTTTTAGTAGATGGATGAGAAAATAAACTATCTTACATTCTGACAACGAAATATTATTCGGCACTAAAAAGACACAAACTATCAAGTCATTTAAAGACATGGAAGAGTTTAAAAACATAATACTAAGTAAAAGAAACCAACCTGAAAAGCTGACACACTATATAATTTGAACTGTATGACAGTCTGGAAAAAGAAAAACTGTGGAGGCAAAACAAAGATCTGTGCTTGCCAGATGCTGACGGAAGGAAGGGATGAATAGGCAAAGCACAGAGAATTTTTAAAGCAGTGAAACTAATTTTTAATTTACTATAGTAGTGATAAAAAAAGTGATACTTTTGCTCAGATCTATTGAGTGTACAGCACGAAGAGTGAACTTTAGTATACTATGCGCTTCAGGTGCCAATGATAAGCCAGTATAGGTTCATCTAGTGTAAGAAATGGACCACTCTATTAAAGGTGCTGACAAATGTGGAAGACGGTTCACGTGTGGGGCAGGGTCACAGAAGAATTCTGTACTTCTCACTCAGTTTTGCTGTGAACCCTAAACCATTCTGTAAAATAAAATCTGTTTAAAACAATGCCCTTGGATATGCTGAGAGTTATTACAGCACAGTGGTTTGGACACTTGAGTTTCAGGTTGACTGAGATCAAATCTGGAATACAGCACTGTAAGCCATGCCATCTTGATAGAGATACCGTGTGTTCCGCTGTTAGCCAGACTAGTAATAGTAGCTACTGAGAGTTTTTCAAATGGTGCCAAGCAGGCAATAAATAGTACAATTGGTTATTATTCTTATATAAATATACATTAAAGTCAATTCTTTCCCCTTGTGATTAAGCTTCTCAAGCTACTGGCTTTTTGATCTATTTACTTGTTCACCCACATGAAAATTTTACATAAAAATGTATTTTTAACCAAAATGTTACGAATCTCGTATGGTGTCCTAGCTTGGTTTGATATCTGAACTGTTTATTTTTTTTTAACAGTAATTCTAAAAATGTTAGAAGTACATTCATGTAGGACTTAGATGTTTTGCTCCTTTTAAGCTCAAAGTATAATAAGGTTATTTTTTTTTTTATCTATTTATTAGTATTGGGAATCAAACTCATGACCTTGCATTTACCAGGCAAGTGCTTGAGCTGCTGAGCTAAATCCCCGGCCCTAAAGTAATGTTTTAAATATTTTGAATTGAAATTTGTAAAATCAATGCAAGGACCTCTGATACAGGTGAGGGTAGAACTTTACTGACTGAATAGACAGGTAACTCCATCCTTTCCTTCAAGGAGTTTTGCTGGAATGAATAAGGGCAATAAAAAATCTTACAAATAATTCCCATAATACAGGAAAGTTACTTCATCATTACGTTAAAGGATTTAACAATATAACAACAAGAAGACTAAAGAATATAAGTCTCTAAAGACATGCTGTATTATTTAAAATTTTGAAAAATCTCTTGTCTGTGCTTAACAGGTAGTAGTGTATATTTAAAGATTGACATTTTTCAATACTTATAGGTCCACTACTATTATAGGTTTCAATAATTATTATAGTACTCTGCAAGTTTATTTATAGAAATAAAAAACAGAACTTTCTTAAATGTATCAAGTTAAGTAGTAGCAGGTTTATATCTGTTTTAACTGTAAAGTTGGCAAAAGAAAACAACACAATAGAAGAAATTCTATCCACAAAAGAAACATTTTTAAAGTCACTCAGGATAATAACACTAAATCATCTACTGATGAGATAATTCTACATACATTATATGTATATATATATATATATACATATAATGTATGTAATACCTAAAATTTCAGAAATTACTTATGCATTATAGAACAAATAAAGGTATTTAGAAAAATAAAGTTAAAATTTCATTTTCACATTTCTTTGCCTATTCTTAATAGTCTTTCTACCCAAGTTTCCAGGAACCAAATTTAATCTCTGTATCTCATAAAAGGCAAAAAGCCTGAAAAGATTTGGTGGAAAACTGAACTCCTGTCAGACAAGAAAATTGCACTGAATCTGCAAACATATTTGTTTTTAAATGGACAGAAACTATGCAAAATTGAGTGTATAGAATGCTAAAAAATTCAACTTAGGAAAATAAATTGTGACTCTAAACTGCTGATTCTTGGAGCTCAACAGCTGTGCTAAAATGCAAGAATTTTACATTTCCCAAGTATTCTTTACAATCAAAAAAGAAACTGCTTACCAACTGTCTGTCAATCACCACTTCTCTGGTATGAGGAAAAAGTTGGGATCAGTGGGTATCTGTTTGTGTTTATTCATAAAGTTGACCCAAAGTTTGATCTTCATTATGAATCCATTATTATTTTAGATCTTCGGATACAGGTATGCTAATCAGTTAGGAGAAGTTGGCAAAATAAGATTGATCAGCCTTAAATTTACCTATCCTATCTCATCTGCCTTTAAGACCGAGAATACCAAGAATGACCATAGCAATTTTCAGGGTTCACAGGGACTAGTATCTTTCTCAGTGTCCCATTCCAGACTCCCTCCTTGGGGCAATACCTAGAAGCCTGTAGCCACTGTCCTAAACCTGGAGTCACCTGTATCCCAGGAGAAAGAGGGCCTTGCAGACAGTCTCACGATGAGATCCTGAGCAAAACCAATCACCTTGCTTTTCAAGGGCTAGGATTCCTCGGGAGCTGCATAATCAGGACTGCGATCATGACTGATGATACTCCACCCAGCCTAACACATGTCAAATGAGCCAGCCAGGCACGCCTCTTCAGGCCCATGGCCCCTTGGCTTTCTCAAGCTAACGCTTTTCCTGTCTTCTCTTAGTTTCTTTTGTTATGAGACTGGATTGATCTTTGCCATAGCTGTGCTTCACTTTATTTTTCTTTCTTTTGAATTAAAACTTTTCTCTATAAATTCACATTGTTGCTTTAATTTTAATGTAAGTATGCATACTAGCTGGTAGCAAAATGCATTTGTCTCTCATGGAATGAATTTTGAGCCTACAGTTTCTTAATTATCTACTTTAAACCAGTCTTTATTCTTCTTTGCTGGGTCTTCCAAGTTTTTCTTTTTTTTAATAATGAAAGAGGAATGTGACAAAGTGAGTATGTGTTTGTGTATTGTGTTGACAAACAACCTGGAATGAGAGAGCCTATGTAGTCAACAATGATCACAATTTCTGGAGCTCTAGACTGACGCACACTCATTACTCAATATGCTGAAGCGTCACTGCTCATTTTACTCATCTGCTTGCTAAACCCATTAATTGCATTTGAAACTCTGTCTGTGTTAGTGGTCATTACTCACTAACTTCTCTGCCCCAACCAGTGTGTCAATTTAAGCTTTTACTATGAAAGCGAAGGACTTCTCTGAATCAATGTAAGGCAGCATAAGAATGGATTGCAGTTGAATATTGCTCATAGCTGTGCCTTCACTAGAGTATGCAGAGAAAAATACATAAGGAAGAACAGTTTAGAAAGCAAGGAGAAAGGAAATGTTGGAAGTACTTTGACTTTTACAACACCTCAAAGATTGTTCTGGTCCTCTGACCTGTACCTGTGTTATGACTCAAGGGCATAAACTGCCAATACATTTCTGAGAAAATGATGAAGACTGAAAGGTGCTCTTTTACCTTCACCTGTTATTATAATACTCTGAAATTCTATCAAACAAAACCCATTATGTGAAGAATAGAGGTTCTTGGTTAGTGGACAAAACACAAGAATCTGTGAAATGAAGACATGCAAATGAAAGTCCTGGTGGGAAGAAAGGTGAAAAGGACTGTCCAGATCGGCCAGTGACAACAAGGAAACAGTATAGACATACTAGATGTGGAGGTTGGCATTATGCAGGCAGAGCACCAATGACAGGTTCTGAAAATGGACAGAATCACAAACCAAGCAGGTTGGACAAAGAGAGACTATGTAACCACTGTAAACAAGGTTGTCTTACCTGTTAGACCAAACAATCAGAGAAGTGGTACGAGATGGTATAATATTCATTAAATTGTAACAGTGCCAGGAAGGTAATTAATTTAAAACCAAATTAATCTTATCACTGAATTTATATTAATTCACTGTTTTTATCTGCATGAATAGTAAAAGACTCACACAAGATTCCAAATAGGTAAGGAAGGAGAATTAACCACCAAGAGTAGGTAGTATTTTAAAGCAAGCTCTTTGCCAAGAAAGCAAAATGAACGTCAAATAAGGAGCCTTAAATTGCTCTTCTCAATGACATGTTTTGACTCGTGGCTCTGGGTAAGCTCCCCAAATGCTTTGAGGTCTCTGCTGTTTGTCAAATCATGGAAAATTTTAAGAGTTCACTTAGCAAGATATCCTTGAGATTAAAGCAGTGCCTACCAGCCCTGAAGAGATGAGCTTATTGATCTGGCTTATTCATTTCATAGAATGTCAATTTCTTTTACTTTCTATTTGGCTAATAAACTTGGAGAGAGAGGTAGATTAATAGGTAAACTCATAGAAGAAAATGATAATCTAGTAGTTAAGACTTAAGGAGACCTGCATCAGACTGTTTGGTTGTGATTTCCAGTTTTACTGCTTACTTGCTGGGTAGACTGGGGCAATGTCTTTCAACTCTCTTGCCTTACCTTCCTCATCTTCAAGATGGAGCTTACAGGACCATTCTCATAGGGTTTTATAAGAGTTAAATGTGATAATGCATACCCAGTGTTTAACATGATACCAGCCTGTTATAGTTTGGATGTTGTGTGCCTCCTAAGGGTTCATGTGCTAATGGCTTAATCTCTATTTAGGATGGTGCTACTGGGAGGCAGTGGAAACTTTCAGAGGTGGCAACTTATGTAGGTCCTTAGATCACTGGGGACATGTTCTTGCAAGGGATTCTGTAACCCTGCTGGTCCTCTCTTCTGTTTCTTGCATCATGATGTAAGTGGTTTACTCTGCCTCAAGCTTTTGCTGGGATTTTCTGCCCTTACAAGAGATTCAAGGCCCCACGTTGCCTGATCTTGAACTGGAACCTCCAAAACATGAGCCAACAATAAACTTTTCCCTTTATAGCTTAATGACCTCAAGTATTTCATTATAGTGATAGAATGCCATCTAACATGCAGATAAACACTTAAGTACACCCCAAATGTTGTTTACATATATATATATATTTTTTTTCTGCTCTATTTTGTGAGGGATCTCACTACCAGACTTCAAAGGCAGACCTCAAATCTGCAATCCTCCTGCTTCAGCCTGTCAAGTACCTAGAATTGTTGCACTGGGCATATATTCGAATATCTTAATTGACTAAAAGGCAGTAGCCCTACACTGCATCTTCTTATTCTTGCTCCCTGTAAAGGGTAGAATCACTCCTTCAGTCCTAAATTCATCCAATCCCAAGGACCTCTAAATTTCCTAAGAATGTAACCAGTACTTCAATGGTAAAAAGATAAGAAGCTTTCTGTATAGCATTCCTCATTTTCCAAGCTTTGGGGGCCCTATTACCTTTATAGAAAGAATCCATAGAATTAGTCCTTGAATATAGACTCACGTATTTTTATATTTAAATTTTTAAGAAAATATTAAATATTTCTTATTTATTCCATAATTATTTATATACATTTTTATAGTTTTCAAATTATAATTTTCTTTTAATATAGTATAAATTTAGTTTTCTCACTTTTCCTTTAGGGTTTAAGCCTGCAAGAACATAAAAGCTGGCCCTTTCTAGAGCACATACCATTTTCAAGGACTGTTCATGGCTCTCACATTTTAACATATCCTTAAAACTGAAATTTATAATTCATATGTCATATTGGGAAAAATAGCAAGAGCATCCAAAATGGTTTATACAATTAGTTTCTTAATAACTTTAGGGATAACATTTTGACTCTAAGGAGCCTAGAAAGTCAGATGTTAGTTTAGTTTTTCAGAACTTCTAAAGAAAGATTTCTAAATTTGCCTGATAATGGCTTTACAGTGGTTTTTAGAACCATCTGACATTGCACCCTCAAGGAATAAGAAGAATGCTGAGAATCAGAGACTGATTTGGTCACAGATACCTCTACCCCTGACTCTCCAAATACTACTGCAGTTGGGAGGAGAATGTGGTGAGAGGTAGTGATTTTTACTCTGAAGTCACCACACAAACTGAAAGCTACTGGTAATTTAAGAAGCCCTTCCTATTTTTTTTAATCAATCATTTAGATTTTCTGCAGATATCGATCAGACTTCTTCAACTTCATGATTTCACCTAAATTCTTTAGGAACCATTGTTTCCTCTTAAACTCTTAAAACTGAAGTCACTTGTCTAACTTGTTCTGAAAATTCCTGTCAGAAATTTAGTTACCGCTAAGGAGTAAGATCTCAGCTGATATTAAATCACATTATTTTGAATGAAACATAGATTTGGATTGCTTGTATGACACCAATCCAGAAGTCTTTAGTTTGGCAAAAGTGATCAGCTATCCAGTGAAATCTCTTTTGTTTTTAGGAGCCCAGATGGAACGCATTTCCCAGACTTTCATGGAGTGAACCATAAAAGTTCCACACCGGAATGTAAGCAAAAGTGAAACTTGGTATTACTGGGCTGGGGGTTTTGAAAGATCAGCTGCGCCTGCTCCATGTTCTTTTCCATTTTCTACTCGAAAGAAAAGAGTCCACCAGTTCTAAAGCAACTTTGTTGAAGATGCAGACCTATGAGCAATTTTTCAGACTGTATATGGAAAAGAAATCCTTCAAGAAGGAACTTACCCTAGGCGGATGTATGATGGAGAACTGAGCTCGTACTACATTAAAACTATGACATGATGGGTCTATTTATTAAAGCAATTTAGCATTTCAGACTACTATGCATCTATATTTTAAAATTACACTCTTATAAAATGGTATGGAAACAGAGACTGCTTAATTTCACTTTAGTTCTTTTTGTTTTGTCAAAGACACTTTCACCTGCATTGTTGTTCAGGGCATCACAATAACATCTGAAAACCAGTAACTGGAAAAATATGCCTGCACTTTGTAAAACTGTACTCCAATAAGATAACTTAAGAAGATGCAACTTCAAATAAGTATATAGTTCAAATATGTAATATTACACAATACAGAATTCCATAGACTCGAGTTAATGATAAATATACCTCAAAGACTTACTTTTGTCATCCAAATTACCAATAAAAAAATGGTTCTATTAACATTAACTGTCCTTACCTGCTAAGGATGACATATTAATAATGATGCCACCTTCTCCTCCATGTTGTTTACTCATGTACTCCAAACCAAGATAGGTTCCACTGATAACAGAAACCTAACCCAGAGGCAGAAATGGGAAAAACAAGGAAGCCATTAGCTTTTACTATGTATTTAAATGGTAAACTTACTAATGTTATATCAGATACCTTCTCACTTGTTTGCCTAAGAGTTGTGCAGCTTGTCATGTCTCTACAAAACTTTACTTAGTTTCCCAATATGAAACATTAAGATAAAAGCTGTATGTCAATATGTTTTGCCATTTTAACTTAATTCTCAATATCTTCAAGAATTGTACACATTCTTTTTTCTATTCTAAATATGGGATGCAAATGTTATTTATCTGTTCTCATTTTCAAGTATTCCACGTTCGTCACACTACTTAATTCTATGGGATTTTGGAATACAGAATAGCAGATACCCTTAGTTTTCTACACAATTTTCATTTTTTCCTATTTTCTTTCCAATATAATTTCAGCTTTGTCTTTCTCTTTGCATCTTTTCCACCTTATAGTAGTCTATTACATGGTGATCTCTCACTTTAGCATTGATTAATCATTTTATTTTAAACAGAAAAAAACCAGAAAAATTCAGAAACAAACAAAAACATCAACAACAATGACAAGAAAACCAACAGCAATATAGGATTTCAAATAAATATGATAGGACTTTAACAATGGTTGTTATGTTGCATATTGTTATCTTCAAAACAGTTGCTCAGGTTACCAGATACAGGCCTGCAAAATTGATCAAACAATATAATTTCCCTTTGAGCAGTTTCTTTCCCTTTTACTATACCTATTATAACTTTTGGATTTTACTTACTCTTTGCATTTCTTACCCCAGAGAGACAGTACGGTGTTTACACAAGCAAGTCTGATTTATTTCACTTATGAGTATGGTTTCTAGTTGCATCCATTTACCATAAAAAGCCTCGCTTGCTGTTCTTTATGGCGAAGTAGCATTCTATTATATAAAAGTACCACATCTTTTTTATCCATTTCTCAGTTGATGGGCATTTGGGTTGTTTCAAAGATCTTGCAAATTGTGCAGCTATAAACATGGGTGCACATATATTGCTGTGGTATGATATTTTCAGTTCTTCTGGGAAGATACCCAGAAGGGGAATAGCTGGGTCGAATGGAACCTCTAATCCTAGCTTTTTGAGAAATCTCCACACTGATTTCCAGAGTGATTGTGCCAGTCTACAGTCCCACCAACAATGGAGAAGAGTTTCTTTTTCCCCACAGCCCCACCAGCATTTGTTATTGGTTGATTTCTTGATGTTAGCCATTCTTTTGGGACTGAGATTACATCTCAGTGTTGTTTTAATTTGCATTTCTTGAGTGATTAATGATGTCGAACATTTTTTCATATATTTATTTTCCATCTGCATTTCTTCATCTGAGAACTGTGTATTCATTTCAAATGCCCATTTTTGGATTGGGTCTTTGATTTTGTGGGGCCTGATTTTTTTCAATTATTTGTATGTTCTAGATGGAAGTCCTTTCTAGAGACAGTTGGCAAAAATCTTTTCCCAATCTATAGGTTTTCTTTTCATTCTGTTGGTTATTTCTTTTGATGTGCAAAAGCTTTTCAATAAGATGAGACTCCAGTTATTGATTCTTTGAAGTACTTCCTGTGCAGTTTGGTTTTTGTTTATAAACTCTTTGCCTACCCCTATGTCCTCAAAATTTCTACCTACTTTGTCTTCCAGTAGACTTAGTGCTTGCCTTACTATTTAGAATTTTGATCCATTTTTTATTTTACGTTAGTGCACAGTGATAGGCATGGGTCTAATTTAAGTCTTTGGCATGTAGAAAGCCAGTTTTTCCAACACCACTTATTAAAGAGGCTATCTTTCTTCCAGTGAACATGTTTGGCCCCTTTGCCAAAGATAAGGTGGCTGAGTGTGTTTGTAGTTGTGTCTGTATCTTCTATTCTGTTTCATTGATCCTCAGTTCTGGTTTTTTTTTGCCAGTACCATGCTGATCTTATTATAGCAGCCTTGTCCCAGAAATCCTATTCTCTATAGTGGCTGCTTTAGGAACCAGTGAATGACCCAGTTCTGGCTGTTGAGACATGAGGAACACTCAGCTGGAGGTGGTGTGTGAGGGAGAGGATGCTGACTGAAATGGAAATTTCTCTAACGTGATGAAGATGAAACCAACAGAAAAAGATGGCAGGTGGGTGACATGAAAAGACACTCAGCTCTAATGATATCACTGATCTGCACTGTCAAATAATTCCGAACTCTTGTGTGAAACTGCATAACTATTTCATCGTGTTTGAATGGAAATTTTCTGCTACTCAGACAAATGATCTTTAATAATGTGTATTATTTAACTTTTATTAATCACTGCTTACTGCTGTCCTTAGAACTAGTTTATTGCTTTCCTACTTCTCTTATGTATGAGCTCTTCTTGTTTTAATTCTAACATTTAAGAATTCACTACTGTACAAAGTGACCTATCAGTGTGGGATAAAACTGATATTTGAAACGTTATTTTCCCTTTTATATTCAAAATTCCTCTCTTCCAACTCAGATTTTTTAAAAGCAAAAATTCCCTTTTGATTTCTTAATTCCTACTTTTTTCACTCTGTACTATACTCAAAGAAAATAATTTACTAGCAATAAGTCTGACACTGAGGGTGCACACTGTTGTTTACTTCCTTTTTATTTTAAAAGGTTTTTACTTTGGTGGGGGGTTATTTGACAAGTGTTCAGAGATGCCTCTTTTCCTAACAGTAGCTCTAGAACAAAACAAAAAGTGAATTGAAGATCCTATTCATTTAAGCCACATGTCAGTTTGCTATTAACTAGGCTTATGGAAAATGAGTAAAATCTCCACATAATTCCCTTTAAAAAGGAAAAAAAGAAAACACTGTTTACTTCAGAAGAAAAATGTAGATGGTTGAAATGACTGCAGTCAGGTACACTGTGAGCACCTGCCCAAGCCTTCAGCGAGTCTGGACAGAATCCCTCTCCACACGCATTAGTGCTGCGCTTCTACTCTAGGACACTTGACAGTGTCTCTGACGCCCAGATTCTTTGTTTTCAGCATCTACAATATGCAGCCAGCTAGAAAATTTGGGAAGTTTGAGATTTTATTTATTTATTTATCTTGAAGTAAGGTTTACATCTAGGTAGTTGGTGGAAGATAACAAAATATTTTTCTTATTCACTATCAGTTTAAAAACTGAACGATTTTTCAAGTGAAAGAGTTCATGAAATAAACCCACAAGGCAAGTCTAATGTTTTAGTTATACATACATTCTTTTTTTTCCAACTATTTTCCTTTTAACAGCTTTCTTCATACCAGATCTCTATTGTGAGAAAACCAGACAATAAGTATTTCCTATGAATAGATTTTTTTGTCCTTAAAAAATATCACATAATTTTAAGACTGGGCAATTATATTACACACGAGAAAAACAGAAAATTATAGACATTTCTAGATACAAGCACAAAATAATTTGAATCTATATTATTATTTCAGCTTACTTCATGAAGATACTTAAAATTCTGTATTGTATTTGATTAAAAATCCTATGTCTATATTCATGTGGTTAATGAATAAAGCAATTCTTCAATTTATGAAATGATCAAATTAACACATACTTAGCACTTTTGGTTATGAAGCAATAATATTTATACATAATTCTGAAGTAGTATTGCAAATGTTAAATGATTTTTAAACCAATTATATCATTTTACAACAAAGCCACACTCAAAATTCCTCTAGGCTGAGAATAATTTTATAGTATCAAAGATAACGGGGCAAATGGTAATAGCCTATTTGCTTTACTATCTACTTACCAGGCATTATATCTTCCTACAAAATATATACATGCACGTGCATGCATAAACACAATTTTTTCACTAATTACATTTTCAATCTGTCATTTCTCCCTTCCTCATATCTTATCTCCCTTTACTTTGTGATTTCTCTTAGTTTATTTATGGTTCTTGCAGTGTTCTGTAATACAAATAATTCTGGCAGTTAGAATAAGCAATTTTCCTTTTTGGGGTCCTTGTGTTTTCTTTAGCCCAGTTCTTAAAGAATATTTAAAAAGGTATCATTTCTTTTCTTTAACCTCTCCTCATCCTTTATTTTTTCCTTTTTTTGTTTTTGTTTTAGTGCTAAATATCATTTTATTTACCCTTGATGGAGCTACTTGTTATCTGGAATATTCTTTCTCATATAGTTTAGCTACATCTGTCAATATTGTAAAGTAGCAATGGGGACAAATAGTTACTAATTTAATTTGTAATCAACATCTTCGAAAGTCAAGAAAAATAAGCATGTTCAGGAACATGCTTACCTATTCATTTCCTTAAGTTCTTATTAGAGGTCAAATTGGGCAGAGGAACTGAAATTAAAATGAGGCAGCGAGAAAATGTAAGCTTTGATACTTGGAAATGAAATACAGTCGCACTGTGCTACGGTAGGTGTTTCACATTAAATCCAGCAGTCTTTCAAAGTAGGGAGTTCATCTTTCCCTGACTCCAAACTGGGAAACTCAATATCAAAGAAATTAAGAAATAGTTCAGAAATAGTAGATTAAGGACTACACTTTAGTTTTGACTAATTCTAAATCTATTTTTTTGGTAAAGAATAGATTTAATTAATATATTTCTTAAAAACATACCAGCAATAGATATCTACGTTGTTTAATTTTTTTATTTAATGGCACAAAAGAATTCTATAAGTGTTATTGTTTGACCAATTTAGATTATAGTTCTTGCCTGAATAGCATTATTAAAGCTTCAAAAAATTAAAAGTAAGAAAAGTACATAACATATTGCCTAGTCAATATTCAAAGTTAAGTCTACTTCTACCCAGTTGTCAGAGTGATCTTCAATAGTTTATAAAGACTCAATCTTTTCTGGACATTCCTTGGGAGCTCTGAGCAGCTATAGATAATAGTGCTGCCACTGAGCTCAGACAAAGGGGGAAGCATAAAACAGTCTAATGAAGCAAAACACTGGGAAAAGTTTGGTGTATCTTGTGAGGAAGAGTGATGAGAGGAGCAGTGTGAAGAATCAGGAATAAGTTTGGTAAATCATGAAAGCGGAAGGACAGCTAATTCTGTTTGGCTGCACTAATCTATTAGGAAATCACCTAAACATTGTGTTAAGAAATGAAATTGATATGAACGTGTGCAAAATATGATTTATATGCAGCATTTCATTCAATAAACATTAATTGAACTTTTGCTCCATTAGAACAAAGAGCAATCATTTTTCTGCCCTGAAGGTTCAGGTATACTATCATAAATCACACACACAATAAAGTTGTAAACTGGTAAGTTCTATGAGAACATTAAATACGTGTTGTGTAATAGTTCAGAAGAGGGGCAGAGATGATTCTGGTGGTATAGATGCTCAGTACATGTGACCTTGCATTTAATTCCCAGTACAGAAAGAAAGAAAGAAAAAGAAAGCGAGAGAGAGAGAGAGAGAGAGACAGAGACAGAGAGAGAGAGAGAGAGAGAGAGAGAGAAGAGAGGAAAAATACGTTGCAAAGTCCTTTATCTCAATGTTTACTTTTGGACATGGGTGATAACATTGGAAAACATGCAAAAAAACATGGAACTACATAAGACAAGGAAGTGTTCAGAGCAAAGTCTCAAAGAAAAACCAAAACAATGGTTATGCAAAGCACATACAAATATTTGTATTAACCTAACAGAGATAATAAAGTTGGAAAAGAAAGATTAGTCAAACTCTAATTTGTTTTCGTAATGGGTTGCACGTAGCAAGAAAATAACACATTTTTATGCAACTTATATACAACAAAGGTAATATCTTGTACTCTCTATGTAAAAATAAGCAAATATCATCAATCCTTGAAGTGAAGCTGAAAAGTGATCTATGACAGCAAAACTACAGTAAAGACTCAGGCTGACTAAATTCCAATAGGGAAAGAGGTCACAATAAAATTTCCCTATTCTTCCAGAATTTTTATTTGCAAATACTATAGGTACTTTCCAGTTTGGAGCAGGTGCTTATCCATTCACACTGGCCACATTAAAGAAATATGCCTTCTGAGCAACATGAAATCATTCAAACTCTGTATGTTTGTGACAGCCTTACTATTTTTGTGTTTTTCTACATTAATTCTAGTCATTGCAGTTTCTGATACCTGATCTCTCAGAAAAAAGACACAGTAAGTGTCCATTATGGATCCACTTAAATAAGGATTTTTCCATTCTAGTGACCTTTATAATATCATCTGTAGTAATTACTAATAAAACTGTCAATATCAATGCTAAAAACAGAAAGTTATTGTTGAATCTTTGCATTTTCACTGGGATAGCAAATTTTTAAATATTCTTATCATTTAACACAGCTTTGGTAAGTGGCATAGGTTTATAAAAACATTCTTAAAATTTCCCATAGCTCTCACTGGCTATATATTCAAATTTCTTGCTTTATCAGCAAATAAAAGCTTTAATTAAGTATGGTTCTCAGTAAGTCAGAGGTTATCTCTGCAAATTTTTTAGGAAGAGTATCATTTTTTAGCAACTCCAAAATTTAAAATTATTCAGTGAGTTTAAGAAAGCAATGTACAAATAACAAGGCTAAGAAAAAAACAGTAAATGTTAAGATATAAAATAGAAAAGTAAAAATAAATATAAAAGGTTTAAATTCACAAATATAAAAAATAGATGTTCTCAGATTCAATTTTAAAAATAAGTTCTTACAAGAAAATATCAGGAGGAGACAGATTTAATGTAAAATATTACTTATATTTTCAAAATTAAGGAATTAAAGGATATCTACGAAAATGTGAATCAAATGAAAATTATGGGCTATTAATTTTATATATGAAAATATAGACTAGATTAATATATTATGGGCAGAAAATTCTGATATAATTTAAAAATAAATCAAGGATCAATAAATTATATCACCAAAAATTTAGGCTCTGAATATTACGGGCTTATAATACATAAAATATAAACTGACAGAATTATTGAGAGAGATAGGCAAACTGACATTTGTCATTTTATATATGAATTTTCGTTATTGAGAAACTGACTCAAGAAATGAAAGTAAGACAAAGTATAATCGACGTCCAAATCATACAAAAACATAATAAGAAAATTCCACCATTTATAAGCAAAGACACAGATATTAAAGTTGTTATTAACTAAGAAAATTCAATGGCACATTAAATATTAATATACCATAATAAAAATTTAGCCAAAAAGTGTCAGTATGGTTCGCAGTTCAAAAATACTCTATTTTACTGTATTACTCCCCTACTGTAGAAGAAATTCACAGAATTATTCAAATCAGGAAGAGGAGCCACTAGGTCTCTCTTAGGATTCCAGTTAGAAACCTGAAAACATTTTGATGAAAACAAATTGTTTGAGGAGTAATGACATAACTTTATCAAAGTGAGGCTTACAAATCCACTGCTTTGATGAGGTCATACAATTCTTATTACTTCCAAGTTATTATGGTCAAGTAATTAACCTTGGATATTTCAATTTAAGTCAAAATGTACTGCCTAAGCACTATTTTCAAGGTAGCATCGATTTTTGAGAGAAATAGAAAAATAGTAAGTTCCTGTTTTTAAGGAGTTTTTAATATGCAATGAAGATATTCACAAAATAGGAAACTACTCTCTGTATACATATGCACACAGAGTGACCACACTGTATTTTACACTCACCTGATTTACAAGTCTAATAAAAGGCAACGTGAACCAAAGTCCATCAAACATTTTCTATTAACTAGGGTTTGAGTATTACCAAAGTTTAATAACTTATGTTAAAGATGTTCATAAAATAATATAATCAAGAAACTTGTGATAGAACAGACAAAGCAAAAAGTTGTATTGTTGGATTTCACATTTTTATCATTTAGGTCAGAGCTAAATAATCAGCAAACATTGTGGAAATTATAAACAAACACACATACAAATTTTGAGGATAAAGAAACTTATGAACTAAAAGTTCACTTGTGGAAAACAACCTGCCACTACTGCTGCAGGAAAAATCACCAACTCCTAGTCATCTCTGCACCTCGTTGCTTCCCCTCAGCACAGGGCCACAGAGGTGACTGCCAAAAAACCAACCTGATCAAGAATGAGGCCAACTCCATGGAGAAGAGGTAATCCTGAAAGATTTGGCTGATGCAGGGAGAAATCACAGATGAACGAGCAGCACTGTCAGAAAGAAAAGCCCACGGCGGTTGTAAACTGCAAAAGCAACGTGAGATTTTAACCCAAGTGTGATTTCTTCATGGCAAGATAAGAGTTGGAGAAGAAATCCAGTGCAGTACCTGCCATATTGCCAGAAACAATTTATAATCAGATACCATTTTGGGAAGGGTTGATTGTGTGCGACTGAGCCACATACTATAGTTTCACTCCACGATGGATGTGTTCCCTTCCACAGAGACTGAGTGACAAAACCGGTACAGACGCAGAGAGAGTGAGGGCTCAATACAGATCCTCCTGAGAAGTTCAAGGTCAGGCCAGGAAGGACACAAGGGTCTGTATTCCATGGTGGAAGGGCAGGTTTGGTGTGTGTATTTCAGAGGTGAATGAATCCAAAGGTGATAACACTGAGTCCAGAAGTTGGCTTTAGACAGAGAGGACTGAATTGCTGGATTCGAAAGATTGCGGATCCTTTAAGGAAACCACTTGTTTAGAAACACATAGCTCATTTTTTGACCAATTTTTTTTCTCCTTCACTTGTGTGTGTGTGTAATGTTTAGAGATCTATCTCCTATTTTCTTTATCCTCTTCACTATTTTTATTTTTTATTTTTGGTTTTATTTTCACTTTTCCCTCTCTTCTCACTTCTAATTCTCTCTTTTTTTTTTTCCTTTGTACACTATATTCCATTTGTGGAAAACTGGGCCAAATAAGCTGCAAACTCCCCTTCCAAATAAACAGAGGTAGTTAGATCCTGAAACAGAGGCCAAGGCCTCTAGTTAGCCCTACCCAGAGTATATCTCTGAAAAGTAGCCAGTAATGAAAGAGGTCTCCACATTACCAACAAACCTATCTATCATAATCAATCCATAAGTCCCAGGACAGAAAGCAAAGAAACAAACAAAAAATAGAAACATGAACAGGCAAACCAACAAAATGCTTCCCAAAACTCCCAACTGCCTTACAGTAGATACATGGGAAGAAGGGGAGAAAACCAAAGCCATATACCCAAATTATTCAAAGTGATATCAGGCGAGATAACAAAGCAGATCGATAGGGCACTGACAATCTCACAGAAAGTATGAGTAAACAGATATTGGGTTACATAAACAGAATGATTAGTGAGCCTGCAGAGGACACTAATAAAAAGCTAGCAAAGCTAAATAAACAATGCAAAACATGAATGGCCAGTGTAAAAAATAACTAGAGTCCATACAAAGGCTCTAAATAGAAACTCAGAAGATTAAAAATTCAGTCACAACTATGGGTAACACGAGGCCTGAGTGTCAGAACTAGAAGATAAGGCTGTTATCAGAGAGAAATAGAGATACTTTAAAAGACAAGAAACATAAACAATGAATCTAATAGCTGTTAGCTGATGCAAAGAAGACTAGTCTAAAATTAAATTGAATTAGAGAAAAATTAGAAGACAGCAAAAAAGACATTTAAAAATTCTGTTTACAGAAGTATAGCAGAAAACTTTTCAACATGGAGAAACAATTTAACATAAAGATAAGTGAAGCATATGGATCCCCAAAGAGCAAAACCAGAAAATCACCTCTATATGACACATAGTCAAAATATCAGAAATCCAACACAAGAACAGAATCTTAAAAGCTGTTAGAGAAAGGGAACAAATTACTTGGAAAGGAAAAACCTTTCAAATTACAGCAGACTCAACACTAACCTCAAAGGCAAAGAAAGCCTGTAGTGAAATGTTTCAAGGTCTAAAAACAAAAACAAAAGCAAAACCAAACTTTCCCACACAGACTGATATAATTTGCAAAATTCTCTTTCAAGATTGATGGAGAAATAAGATATTTTCATGATAAAGAGCACCTCAAGAAATTGGTGACCACCAAGCCAACACTCCAAAATATTCTCAAGGAGATACTAGAAAGATACGATTAAGCTGCCAATGGCAAAATGTCCAGTGGAATGTACCAGATAAGGCAAGCAATTAAGTAAAAGATAATGAAAGTGAATCACTAGCAAGAAAATAATACATTACAGGAATAAGTCAATACTTATCAACTGATAAGTAATAACTTATAAGTTATAACTATCAAAGTGAAAGATGTCAATTTGCTGATCAAAAATTATAGATTGGCAGAATGGATCAAGAAACAAAGTTCACTAGTATGCTGTATACAAGAAACACATTTAACCCAAAAAGCAACTTATACACTAAAATTAGCATCTTATTTTCAGGCAAAGTCAATTTTAAACCAAGACTGATCAGAAGAGGGAACCATAACTACATAAGGTTAAGGGAACCATTCAACAGGAAGAGATAAAAATTATAAACATAAATCACAAAAGAGTGGTACAGCCAACTTCATACAACATAAAAAGTCAGATAAACATCAGGGCAGTGGGGGGACTCAATGATCAACATCACAAATAGAAATATCAACTAAATAAAAAATCAAAAAAGAAATATCATAGTTGAACTAAACCTTCAGACAAATTGATTTAATAGGTATATACAGCCAACAACAACAGAATATAAATTCTTTTTGGCACCCATGGAACATTCTCCAAAATAAACTACATACTGTCCTACAAAACTTGCTTAAGTAAATGTAAAATAATCAAAGATTTACCAGGCATATTATCAGATTATTGTACAATGAAACTAAAGATCAATTGCAAAAGAAACCATAGAAGTTATAAAAATGCACAAAAATTAAACAACACAATCTTGATAACAAAGGGTCGCAAAAGAAAGTAAAGAAACAATAAGACAGCTCCTAGAATTAAATAATAACACCAGTACAACATACCGAATTTACGCGACACAAAGTAATCCTAGGAGGAAGTTCATTCCTGTGAATGCCCACATCAGAAAAACAGTGAGCCCAAATAAGTAACTTAAAGATGTACAGCAAGGCCATAGAAAAACAAAAGCAATCTAATTTCAGAGCTTGTACAATAAAAGAAATTATAAAAATCGAAGCAGAAATCAATAGAATGAATACTAAAAAACAATACAAAGAATCAATAAATCAAAGGGCTGTTTTTTTGAAAGAATAAAGAAACAAAACCTTAGCCAATCTTACAAAACAAAGTAAAGCAAAGATCCATATCAATGCAATTAGAAATGAAGATGGTGAAATCACAGTGGACACTACTGAAATCCAGAAGATTATTTACAATTACTTCACAATCCTTTATGCCAATAAATTGGAGAACTCAGAAGAACTGTATAAATTCCTAGATACATATGGATTACCAAAACTGAACCATGAAGACTTTAAAAACACTGAATAATTCAATTACAGGGAATGATATTGAAGCAGTAATAAATAACCTACTAACCAAGCAAGGCCAGCACCTGCCCAAATGACTAACTGCTGAATTCTCTAAGAAGTACAGGAAGATGTAATGCAAATACTTTGCAAATGCTTTCATGAAATCAAAAGGAAAGTACTCTCAAAATCAGTTCTGCAAACTGGCATTACCTTGATTCTAAAACCAGAGAAGGAACCAATAAAAACATCAACTAAGGGTCAATCTTCCTAATAAATATCGATGTAAAAATCCTCAACAAAGATTCTGGGAAATGGAGTGCATCAAGTCATCAAAAAGGTCATGAGCAAGTAGGCTTCATTCTAGGGATTCAAGGATGGTTCAACAATTTCGAATCAATAAACGTAACACATCACATAAACAGAAGCAATGACAACAATTATACTATCAACACAATCAGTGCAAAGAAAGCCTTTAACAAATTCCATCATCTAATGCAGAATACACACATAGAAGGATTCTATCTCAATATGATAGAAATCATTTGTGACCAACTTACTGCCATTATATTAAAGCTTTCCGTCTAAAAACAGAAACTAAACTATGGTGTCCACCACCACTATGCCAACGTAGTCCCCCAAACACTTTACAGGGCGATTGGACAAGAGAAAGAGACAAAAGAAATATGTGTAGGAAAAAGTCAAAACACCATTATTTGAAAATGATACGATCCTCTGTGTACGAGACCCAAAAAATTCCCCCAAATGATCCCTAGAATTAATAATGAAATTCAGCAATGTGCCAGGACACAAGCTTAACACGCAGAAGTTAATAGTGTTCCTGCACACTAATAATTACCTCACTGAGGAAAAAAATCAGCAGAATGATAGCACTCACAATAGCATCAAGAGAAGTTAAATACTTAAGAATTAATCTCTTCGATGAAGTAAAAGACTTCCACAATGAAAATCACATTACTCTGAGCAAGGATATTGAGGAAAACATCAGAAAATGGTAAAAAAAAAAAAAAATCTTATGTTCCTGGATAGGCAGAACAATATAGTCAAAATGACTGTACGTCCAAAACTAATCAATAGATTTAATGCCATCCCAATCAAAATACCAACAGTATTTCCCACAGATCTAAAGAAAACAATCACAAAACTCATATAGAACCAGAACAGACCCAGAATAGCAATAGCAATCCTGAGTAGTAAAAGCAAAGCAAGAGAGATCATAATTCTAGGCTAAAGTCATACTACAAAGCTACAGAGATAAAAGCAGCTTGGTCCTGGCACAAAACAGACATGGATTAATGGAACAGCAGAAACAACTTCAAGTACATTCAGCTACTTGGATTTGATAAAAAGGGCCCAAAACACACACTTTTTAATAAATAATTCAGGAAATTGGACATCCATATTCAGAAGATTGAGTCTAGACTCATGCATTTCCCCATGTACTAAGCTAAACTCAAAATGGATGAAAGATCTAAATGTTAAAACAGAAACACTTGATGTTCTAG
Organism: Dasyprocta punctata; assembly: GCA_004363535.1. Classification (NCBI taxonomy): domain Eukaryota; kingdom Metazoa; phylum Chordata; class Mammalia; order Rodentia; family Dasyproctidae; genus Dasyprocta; species Dasyprocta punctata. The sequence goes on from RJWM01005702.1 coordinate 64,559, forward strand.
AAGACAAAATAGGTAAAACTCTTGAAGACATAGCTAGGAAAGGACTTTCTGAGCAGAGCCCCAACAGCATGAGAAGTAGTACTGAGAATCAGCAAATGGGATCTTATCAAATTAAAAACCTTCATAGCAAAGGAAAACACCAATAGAGTAAAGGGACAATGTACAGTATGGAGAAAAACCGTCGCCTATTTTTCGGGCAGAGGACTAACATTTAGAATATATAAAGAACTCAAAAAATTAGACCTTTCAAAATAAAAGATCTAATAAAAAGTGGGTAACTGAAATGAATGGACACCTGTCAGAAGTACAAATTTAGTACACTAAATACATGAAAAAAATGTTTAGCATTTCTGGTCACTAGAAAAATGCAAATTCAGACAACACTGCAATTCCATCTTGCGCCAGAAAGAATGGATTTCATGAAGAAATCAGACTATAGCAAATTCTGGTGAGGCTGCAGGGAAAGGGGAATCTTTCTGCATTGTCGTTGAGAATATATATTAGTACTATCACTGTGAAAATCAGTACAGAAATTTCATAAAAAACTAAAATTAGAAATTCCATTTGACCCAGGTATCCCCTTTCTATCAAGAGTCATCATATTACAGTGACACATGCATATCTATATTTATAGCAGCACAGTTCATAATTGTCTATATATATCCATCAACAGACAGAAGAATTAATGTGATATGTATACATAATGGAATATTACTCTGTCATGAAGAAGAAATAAACTTGAGAAACTGATAGGTAAATGGATGCACCTAGACTATAATATTAATGAAATAAACCAGACACCCAAGTTTACATGTCACATGGTTTCTCTTATATGAGAAATCCAAATATAAGAAGCTAATTAAAGAGACATAATAGGAAGTAGGGAGATCTTTTTCAAATGGAAATATGAACAAGAGATAGAAGAAGGGAAAGATAGCAGGGGGGAAAGAAGATGAAAAAATAAAGAATTGAAAGAAGAAAATAGAAACAGACTTTTGCCAATTGGAAGGGCGCCAACAGATGGAAGAAGCAGGGACAAATGGGAGCGGTAGGGAAGAAGAAAAGAATTAAGAGGTGTTTTGTACACGTACTAACTCCCTACAATGTATGTAATCACATATGTACTAATAAAAATAAACAAAAAATAGAAGTTATATTTTAACCTTATTTCTGCCATATTCTAGTATTTATTAAGAAGTATTCTTTAAGTAAATAAGACATGTTAAGATTTGGCAAGCTCATTCTCTAAAGGGTCAGATAGTTAATATGTTAGCTATTGCCTGCCATAGGATTTCTATTACAGTACTCAACTCTGTCATTCTTTATAGCATAAAAGTAAACATTGGCAATACAAGACCAATGACTGTGGCTGTGTTCCACAACTTTAGCAACATTGAAATATGATTTTAATATTTTCATATATGTTATTATTTTGTAGCCTCTAAAGAGGTAGAGTCATTTTTATCTTGCAGATCTGTGGGTAGGAGTATGCCAATCCCTGAGTTAAACAATAAACTATTTTTTTCTTATTTCTAGTATCTTAAGACAGGCTTGATTTAATAATTCTAAGTCTCAAATATGTTCCTAGTTGCCAAAAGAAATGTTTTCTTCTCCCTGACTTCTCTAACTTCTGTTTTCCATATTGTAGGCCATTGTTTTGTTTGTGTGAAATTATAACCTTTATTTTGCTTCATAAACATCATGTTATCAAATGATTTTAAGCAATACATATGGAGAAAATAGCTTACCAAATTAATTTGCAGTGTTTTTTCCCAGTTTTTCTCATTATTCACTCCAGCATTATTGACCAAGATGTCCAATCTTCCAAAGTAGTCCACAACTTTTCTAAAAGTATCTAATTAAAGAAATTATGGATACATTTTATTGTCCATATAAGCATTTAAATCTAATTGTATGACATGTAATCAATTTTATTTAATCTTTCCTTACAGTGAAAAGCACACACATAACCTCTAACTTAATTCCTTGCTTCTCAACATGTGATTTGTGGACCAGCAGCCTCAATAAGCATTACTCAGAAAGTTGTTAGAAATACAGAATTTTGTGAACACCACACATATATTGAGTCAGGATCTTACTTTACCATGCCCTTAGATGGTCTGTATGCTCATTAAAGGTCTATAACCAATAATTTATTGCAGTAAATTTTAGAGAACTGAGCATCCTAAAGTAAGAACTACTTGCAGCAAAGAACTCTTTGAAGTCACTTTGAACAGCCAGTATCTCTTCAGTCTCAGCAAGGTAAGAAGTTATTGGACTGCAGCATAGACTGTGACAGACATCTTTTATTAATAAGCTATATTATGCTTACAAAATATATTAACACAAGTTTTCTTATGTATTCAAATCAATTATGAGTATTTCAGGAAGATTTTATATACTAGTCATAAAAGTCTACATTTCATTCAGTTGATTTTATTAGATTAATGAAACTTTGATGTTTGTTATTTTATTCTTTTATCTTTATCACTATTTATTACTACTTTACATGAGTTTTTATTAAAATTATGTTCAGCCAGGGTAAGATCTGGCTCCTGAGGGCTCAGTGTCACCAATTCCATTGTCCAACCACATATTCAATTCTTGAAAATCATTTTTATCCAGTCCAAACAGGGACTTACCACCTCAGTAGTGAGTAACTCATTATTTCCCAAAGCAGTTTTTGATGGAGTTCTATTGGTTTAAACTATTTCTGAGGCTCTTTTATTAGTCAGCCTACTTCTATTACTTGAGAATTTAGATAACAATTGCAGTAGTTATTCTAAAGGATAGAAATGTGTTCTCAGATCTCTAAGTCAGCAAATATATTTCTTTTGAAAAGTAGATCAACACAAACAAATTTGGAGAATTATTAGCAAACACCAAATACATTTGGAAAGGCACTGATTTACTAGTTCTCAAATGGATCAAATGCTGTGCAAGTAAGTTGCTGAAAACTTTGCAAGTCTTTGTAATTTGTACCCTTTTACATTCACTGTACTGGAATGGAAAACAACAACAAAAAAATAAAAACTGTTTACTTTTTGATGGAATTTTAAAACTGTTTCTGAACATCTCAAATTGGTTCCAGAAAAGGTCAAACATGGAACACTAATTTTTCTTTTTTTTTCCTCCTTTTCTATCCTAAGTGGTTCCATTCTTCATAACTCTACAGAAACTGTCCCATTTTATGAGGAATTAAATTGTTAAAATATATTTATCTAATTTTTCTTTGATTTCCTTTCTTCATACTGGTCCTTAGTATATTTCCTTGCCTTTCTATGCCCTGCCTTTACCAGTGAGTGAGACAATGTTTTCTCTGACATCTGGGCTGAAATGACTCCTAGTTTAGTTTTGTAGCAATCTCTATAGCTTACTTAAATTCTCTGTGCTGTAATTTGTTAATTTGTAAAGTGAGTCATGTCTGGATCATCTCCAAAAACCTATTCAAGCTCTGGTATTTTGTGAATTCAATGTATCTACAAACAGTTTTAAAAGTTGTAGTCAACATTGCCCTGAAATTGAAAGAATTGGTGTTATGCTTCCCTTTGATGCAGATAACAGCCCAAGTCCACACATGTGGATTTCTTATGACAAACACACCTTCCCCAGGTCATTCATTATGTGTTTCCTCCACAATCACTTATCCTTGAGTAATGTGTTTATAGTCAAGGCATGAATTTTAAATATTGCAAAGCAAAGCAACTGAGGTTAAATATCATGTGTGAAACTATATAAATTGAGCCAAAACCGTTTTCAAATTATGTATACTGCTCCCTATTCCAGCACTGTGAATGCTGGGATTTGACATTGTTCTCTTCCTGAAGTATCATGTGCAATCAACAAAGTTATCCTTTGGCAATTCTACTAGCACTGTGTTTATAGAACTGTTCTACTGAGGCTTGTCATCTGTGTTACAGGTCTTTGCAGTATTTGTGGATTTTAATTACATAACTTCCTCTAAAACAATTTCCATTAAGTACAATGTCTTCTAACATAACCATCCATTTTCACTCTTACAGAATATACCAAAACTTTTATTTATGAAATGCAAATATTTTATTTTTCTATTTTTCCCCAGGAAAATAATCTTTTAATGCAAATCTACTGGTCTCTCTATATGAGCAGAGCTGTTTTCTGTCCACATCAATGCTGTCCCTTATGTTTCACAAGTAGATGATCTATTTTAAGTGAGTTTTCAGAAACAGGAAAGCATTGAGGAAAGGCTGATAGAGACTTTTCTTCTACCATTCTAACAATGTGCCATTATTATTATTATTTTAAAATACCATTTCAAAGGAGAAAAACCAGAGAAAACACATGGCTAAAAGCCTCTAAGATCTTTGTGACCACGACCCTTGAACTTACACTCTAATATGTTCAAAAGACAAACATGTTCCCACATTTGATTGTCATTGAGCTCTGTCCTCCAACTTTCTGAGAGAAGGTGTTTGCCACAGTGCGCTAGCAGATTTTCACTTCCAAGGTCCATCAGCAATTGCAATTAATAATTACTGTAGCAGTGGTGTCTTTGAATATGCAAAGGAATTTTGATTACATTCTCTGCTGCCAAATGACTAAAGTAAAAAGATTTCTTAGGCAGTCTTGTCTCTCCTTAGTTTTTATGGCCACTGGTTGTCAATAGGAAACGTAACAGTCCAAGTCATCTTCTGGAGTTTAAGCGTAGCTGTTCTCCAGGAGGTAGCCAAGCTGGCTCCCTGCCTTGCCTGGCTCTGCTGCCTGGGCTGCCTTTGGGTTGTTGCTTGCTCAGGGTCTGTTTCAAGTCCATGGATTGATTCCCCTTTCTTACCTCTCAGCTGTTCCTGGTCAGCCACATCACACTGGAGGAACAGAATCTTCTGAGGTTCAAATTCCTCATCCAGGGCAGCTTTACACTTTACACCTGCTTCAAGATTCCAATCCACCAGCGCTACCTACGATAGCACCAGAGGAAGCAAGGTCTTGAGCAGCGCATGAAACAGCGGCGCAAAAAATAAACAAGACGCTCCCCGCCTAGACCTGCAGCTCGGCCAAGTCCAGGGTCTCTCGCAGTGGTTCTCAAGGTTTGCCCCAGAGTCTCAGCGCAGCAGTTTTTGGGAGTGACAAGGTGGGCAGTCTGCAAGTCCCTCTACCGCCCGGGGCCCCTGGGCAGCGCGGACGGAGGTGGGAGCGGGGCAGATAGGTTTCAGCGGCCGGGCTCCGCGCTTACCTTGGCGCCCTTGCGCAGCAGCGCCTCCGCGAAGGCTCTGCCTATGCCCTGCGCGGCGCCGGTCACCAGCGCCACTTTGCCGTTCACATGCATGGTGAGGTCGCAGCTCGCTGCAGGCGGTGGACGAGCTGCGCGTCCCTGCGCCACAGAGGCTTTTATGGCCCCCTGCGCGCGCGTGCAGCCCTGCCGGGCCCTTCGCTGCCAGTGGGCGGGGATGATACTGTCAAGCCAGCGCGAGGAACCCTGGCTGTGTCACCTGCCCCCGGAGACTCCAGGCGCCTGGCTTCTCGATCTTTGCCTTCTAGACTTGCCTCAGGCAGCCAATCCCCAGTGAGATCTTCCTCCTCGGCCTCTGCGTACGTGACTGGCGGTGAAACTGAATAGTAACAAAGTTATTTCTTTAAAAGAAAAAAAGTTTTCTTCAATGCCTAAAAGACCAACCAGATAGGAGAGCACAAGAGAGAGGTTTAGAAGCTTGGATGCCACACCCGCTCATCCCCAAAGCAAGCAAACAAAAGAGCAGAGTAGGGATGTTGCTCATTTGTCTCAAAGTTTCTGTTTGAACTCCCACTTCATGATCAAGGAGGAAAGGGTGAGGAGGGCTGCCAGGCCTAGTGGTGCATGCCTGTAATTCCAGCACTTGGGAGGCTGAGGCAGGAGGATCTTCATGAGTTGGAGGCCAGCCTGGGCTACATAAGCAAGTTTAAGGCCAGCCTGTACTACATAGTGAGATCCTATCTCACAAACCCAACCCGCACCCCACCCCCACCCCACCCCCAAAAGAAAAGAAAAGGAAAGAAAAGAAAAGAAAAAAAGGAGAGTAAAAGTAACCATGAACACTGTGTTTTACTTACTCGTGTTTTTGATATGTTGTACAAATACTGGAAATGCGAAGTGAACTTGCTCTCTGATCTCTGCATCCTACCATTTCAAAACTGGAACTTCGAGAATCTTGTTGCACTTGTGGTTTGCTCAGATCAATGTCCATTTCTGTGTCATTCTGAGCATGCCCTGCAAGAATTTTCAACATCTACTTGCACAGGACTTCCAGAGTCCTTGGAAGCTGAGCCAGCTGTTGATTCAATGGAATGTTTATTCACTGAATCACACTGGCTTGGAGGCTTGGAGCTCAATGTGGCACACAGGCTTCTTCCCCTCCAGAGCCTCCCAGCTGGGTGAGATGCATTAATTCAACCAGTTCGGACACTGACTTGTCTCTCTCCCGTATTAATACTGGCAGGCTTCAATTTTGTCAGTTTGATCGGCATTTATTTTGACAAAGAAATCTGAGCTCTTGGGGGAAGTAGGAATTCTGCAAAAGACTAAGAGTGGAATGAATCTTTTGTAAACTTTCTTTGCTCACAAAAGGAGACCTAGGGCCTGTGACTGGTTCAGCAAGAAAAAGGTATTGGGAAGACTGTAACATAAAATATGTATTGTTGATAAGCCATGCGATCAGAAGTCTTCAAAGGGGATTTGAAATTCAGTCCTGAAAAAATGTTAGGAAATTAAGACAGGAAGATATTTATATGTTATTAGGATAATCAGCATTGAAACATGAAGAGTAAGTGAACAGAAGACCGCAAAGGACAACAAATAAATGAATAAAAGCAAAGAAATGAGAACTGAAGGAAATAGCATGTATGGAACATAGAAGAAGAAATGGAACAGTTCTTCCATCTGAAGGAACTGGCAAAAGAGGTATAAAAGGAACTTCTGGAATAACACAGGACTAGGTTGGGAGAATAAAAGTTTCCTAGCAATATAGGGAGAAATAATTTTGAGAAAAACGAAATGATTAATAGTGCAAATGCTTTCATGAACACAAGGGAAAGAAAGATGGCAAAATTTGAATTTTCCAGTACAATAATTAATATGGGTAAATTTAAAAGGTAACGAAACCAAAATTATTGAAATTTAAGGAAAAAATAACTGTTGGTAAGACATACTGCTATAGATTCGAAATCAACATTACATGAAAAGAAACAGATTGGATAGTTGTGGTGAAGATGAGAAAGCAAAATATTATATCTGTTAAGAAAGGACAGAATTCAGATTAAAAGACCAAGAATTCAGGAGAGTGAGAACTGAAAACAAACAAACAGGAAACGGCTTGGGAGGTGAGTGGAAGAGGTACAAAGTTTCAGACATCAAGGATCTCTACTGGTCTCCACTGCTAATCAGTTGTGTGACCTAGGGCTTCAGATTATTTATTAGTAGAGTAACAATTAAAGAATGCATGTAAAGCACTATTATAGTGCTTGGAACAGAATAACAACAATATATATACTCATTGATTCTTGAGTATTAATAAATCATACATGTTAGACAAAAAATAGACAATGGTTCTTGTACTACTTAGAAAGAGCTAAGACCTAGGGCAAAGTTAATAACCTTTAATCCCGTTCCTTTTCAATTTCTACTACCAACCACCTTTCTTCTACTTTCTCCTATGATAGCAACAACAGTTAGACTCCTGAATTATTTCTCTGTCCCCAAACTTCTTAAATTGAATTCAGTTTTCATACTCATCTCAAGAAAAGTTCCAAAACGTAGATCTGATCATGTTTATGCATCCTTATTGCTAAAATCCCAAAAATCTCTAAGTTCCAGGATGTTGCATATGAAGTGTTCTGTACCCCATACCTTTCTTGTTTATGTTCTAGGAAGTACTGTCAGTTACAAAATCCTGCCTTTGCCATTCGATACCTGCTCACCTGTGTATCCTTCCCCTCCCATATTCCTCACCTGTTTTCCTACTCAGCTCTCAAATCTCTCTGGCAGAAACACCAATCATGCTACTATAATCAACTTACAATGTCTGTGTGCCTTGATTGAAGGCTGTGTTTTTTCTCTGAATATCTTCCAGTGTAGGTGAATGTGTGTGCTCAATGCATATTGGATGAGGTAGAGATGCGTTTAAGTTATGTTCAATAGAGATGGCAAATTTTAATGAGATAGTGAGATTTCTCATATACTGTGATTGCATTTTTTGTAACACTAAGATTAGCAAAATACATTGATATGATTTTTGAAGAAAAATGTTTCAAGCTTTTATTATGTTTTATTTTAAAGGTACATCTTTCCTTAAACTTATCTATGGGAGCACTAGGTCTATACCTCAGTGATAGTGCTTGCCCAGGATGTATAAGGCTGTTAAATTCCCAGCACTGCCACAAACAAAAATAAAATAACACAAACCAAGAAAAAATATCTGTAAGACATTATAGTGGTATCCTGAAAACCAAAAATGCATTCTCTACCTGAGAAACGTATTTCCCCCTTCTCTGTGGTATTTGATGTGATTCTTTCAGCTTTGATGTATAGAGTGTTATTTGCTTTCATTTATAACAGGTATAATTTTCTATCATCACAACGATTTGTTATTAAAAGTATAATTCACAACAAAAACAAAGTTAAATCTGAAAAGCCATCACTCATATAATTTTGTGAAAATGTTCCAATTCACAGATTATATTAGTTTCTTGAACAAAGTTCACTAAAAATCAAAATGAGTAAAATGATGCATAATTAAAGGGATAGTGATTCTCTGAATGTATTAAAAGTATTGCTTTGAACTTTTATCCAGGGGCAGGCATCTCATAATAGTCACAAACACAATTTTAGAATTGGACTGACTGGGTCTGAAGCCAGAGCTAACCACTGCTTGCTATGTAACCATGGGCAAGTTACTTAAAACCTGAGTCTTAGTTTCCTCATAAGTCAAATGAAGATAATAATAGTATCAATTTTAAAATGTTGTTGTGGAAGTCATACTAAATATAATTCAAGAGTTTAGACCAATGACTGCCCTATAGGAAATGTTCCATAAATATTATTATTATTAAACATTATACTTATATAATTGCATTTATTATTTACAAGCAAACCATGAGGTCGTTATTATTGTGGTTATTTAATAGATGAGGAAAACAGGTTTGGGGAGTCTGGAGAATTTGGTCAGGGTCACTTATCTAGAAAATTGTTTGAGGAAGCTTCAGTTGAAGGGGTGACTGGCTCCTGAATAGAATATCTGTTGAAAATATTAACCTTTTATTTTTATGTAGTTGTGTTTGAGAAGTATTTTTAGCCATGTCTGAACAATGATTGCTTTAGGAATTATAAATCAATAGACACATCTTAAAATCAGAATTCTTTGACCAAATGTATATTCTTACACCCAGTGTATGTTGTTAGCTCAGTTTTGACCTAAGATGGCTGCATTTTAACTTGATTCCTCCTTCAAATTCCATACCCATTACAATTCCATGTAAGTACACACATATCCTAAGATGTTCTACTTACAGGTAAGACCACTTACTTGATAGCTATAAGTTTACTTAATCTTTAAATGATCACAAGCAAATCAATACAAAAAGATGCCTTTTCTTTAAGAAAACCAAAATGGGAAAGAAAAAAAAACTGTTGAAGGTGGATTTTGCTAGTGTCAGGATCTTATGTTCTTGTCTTGGATTTGCTATCTGCTATGGTATGTATACTGGAATTCATGCTTTGAAAACCTAATCCCCAAAGTCATATCTTAACGGTATTTGAAGGTAGGGCAATCAGAAGATAATTCAGGTTAGATGAGGTCATGAGGGTGGAATCCCCATGATTTCCTTAGTTGTTTTAGGAGAAGAAGTGAGACCTTTTTTTATCTTGTGTCACAGCATTTTGCCCTATGACATCTCAGAACTCCAGAGGGTTCCTACCAGCAAGAAGGCCTTTACCAGATGCACTCTCTTAGAATTGAACCTCCAGAATCATGAGCTCAATGAACTTCTGTGCTTTATAACTTATACAGTCTCACATATCTTGTTATAACAACAGAAAACAGAGTAAGAGACTAACACAAGCTACAATAGAGGAAGTGACTATTTTTGAATACCTACTACACTTTTATTCTTTTATGTGATATCTCATTCAATTCTTCTATCAACAGAATTTTTTTTTCATTTTACAGATAAATAAACTGAGGCTCCAAGAAGAAAAAGTGACCAGACTCAAGATCACACCCCGAAATTTAAGTATGTACCTGGGGTCAAACTCAAATCATGTGGTTTCAATGCCTTAGCAGATGTAGGTTCACATGCAATCTTTCCCCGTTTGCCAGCTTATGATCATAGGGTGGTTACTAAACCTGTCTTTTCTTTCTGTGCTGTTAAATAAAGAACAAATTGGCATTTCTTGAAGCACCCAATTGAATACCTTGGATCTTTCTTACTGTTAACCATATTAATTACTGGAGTTAAAGACTTAGGTGAAAATGGAGAAAGAATGATGACAACAATAAATGTTCAACTCCAGAACACAAATGTAATATTCCAAACTTTTCATGCTGTACTAATTTGCTGAAGCTGCCATAAGAGACTACAAAAGATTTACTGGTTTATGGATGGAAATTATTTCTCACAGTTGTGGAGGCAGAAATCCAAGGCCAAGATGTTGGCAGGTTTGTTTTCTTCTGAGGCCTCTCTCCTTGGCTTGCAGATAGCTGCCTGGTGTCCTATCCTCACATGATCTTTTCTTTTTTGCACATGTGCTCATGATGTCCCCATTTGGATACAAAGGACACTGCCAGATTAGATCAGGGCCAACACTTCTGGCTTCATTTTAATATAATCACATCTTCAAAGGCCCTACATCCAAATACGGTGGCATCGTGAGGTTCTGGGAGTTGGGCTTCAATGGGAGAATTTGGGGGCAGGCATTAGTTATTCCACGACACATAGATTTTACAATTTGGAACTTGAAACCTACTTACTGACTAAAGTATATTGGGGAAACTTATAGATTGACTCAGTCTTGAGATTGACCAGACATCTCATTATCATAAGACTGGCGAGAACTGGAAGATGAGGAGAAGAAGAGAAGAATTGAATGCTCCAATGGAGGATTGAAGAATTAACAGTTGGTCATGTGGTAATCTGTGGTGGGGGGGGGGGAAAGTAAGGTGGACACAAAAGATTAAAAACAAAGTATCAAAGCAACTGCTTTTTTTGTTCCAATATTGGCTGATATTAGTTGTTAAAAACTATCCTAAAATAATGTCTATTCAACATGCTCTGTTCATATGATCATATTTGCATAATTTATTCAACAAATTCTTCTTGCACACCAAGAAAGATGTGTCCTGCATTAGAACATGAAGGCATGAGGTAAATAAAACAAGTGTTCCTACTCTTATGAAGTTTATGACCTGGTTGAGAGGGGGCAAAAATTTGGAACTAGGCACTTGTACTGGAGCATATGTCTGAGGGAATTAATCTAGCAAAGTGGGAGAGGCAATTCTCCTGCAGGAAATGCTACTTGTCTTGAAATGTTAAATATTTTTAGAAGCAGAACAACTATTAGGAAAGGGAGAGAATAGGCAGTAAAATGGATCTGAACATTCATTTCTAGAAGAAAGCGAGAACACTGTTTTCAGTAAATTAATCCAAAAGAAAGGCTAGAGCTTGGAACACTAGTGGGTATATGGGGATGACTGAATATGAAACTGGAGAAGAAAGAAGATTATATTGAATATTTTAAACCATGAAAATGGACTTTAGATTTTACCCCCACATAACTGGAAGTCACTGAAAGACTTTTAAAACCAAAGAGACATCTCAGATTTGGGTATTTAGAAATTTATCCTAGTAGCCCTTAATGAATTGCAGTCAAGGACAAGGGAGGCAAAATAAATACATTTAACCTGTTTACTTGTTATAGAATCTGTTGTGTTCAGAAAAAAACAAAACAATTCACGAATCTTGAATGAGAATAGCAAGGGAACTGAAGACTCCATTATGATACCAACCACAAGAGTGAGCTTGACATGATGGAATCAAAGGGAAGAATGCCAGTAAAATCTGTGGGAAAATCACTCATTCAAATCTGGATTTTCTGTTTTTGAGTTTATCATACTTTACATAATAATGAAAAAGTTGAATGTAATACTAAATGTTAGCTTGTACATTTGGTTTTTAAATTTTGGAAAGAAAACTTTGTACTTGATTGAACTCTTTCATCTTTGGGAAGTTATTTATTCTTTCTGAGCTTCTGGATAGTGTCCTAGAAAACCTTTTAGGACTAATCCTTTGTTCTATTTGGCAATTTAACCTTCTTGGTAAGAGAAGAGTAATCAGATTAGTCTCTTCAAATTTCACAATATGACAAGAAAGAAATGCAATTTTCCTGCACTTAAGGGATTTCTTCTTTTTAGACTCTTTGATGCACAGTGTAGATAATAATGTCATTCATTCTGTGTCTAGTCAATCAGAGCTCTTATTAGATAGGAGAACTTTAGGAGAATCCTAGGAAAACTGATCTAAACCTCAGTATATTCAAGTGAACAACCAAAGTTCTTTGTGGAAGAAAGTTTAGAATCTAGAATGCGATTATGTTGCTAACACATTATTAGTAGTTAGTGATTTGAGAATATTTTCTGCAGATGTCAAAGTAGGCTTTGCTCCTCAGTTCTTGGTGAGACAACTTTCAGAAGCCCATTGCCAAGAGACTTTTTAAAATATGCTGTTTTCTACATGCTATACATTGTTTTGGCTTTGAAAGTGGTAAATTTTATGAATTAAGGCCAAAACTTATTAACCAGTAAATGTATTTTTATTTCTAAGTTAGAATACACAACAGAAAACTAGATCCAGAAACTTGCTCTGACTGGGAAGCCAGGAGAATTTTCATTAGTACAGGCTGATGTGAATGAGCTACATGAGCATTCACAAAATCAAACACTGGGTTTTCACATCTGTAGTTTCAGGGTGTGGGTACATTGGAGAGCTCCACCGAGTGGAAAAAGTCATCCTTTCTTCCCAAATGGCTCCCTTATCCTCCTGTTCTTTTTCCTGCTTTTCTTTTTGCACACTGTGAAAGTGTAGGACTTACTGTCAGAGCTACTTAAGTCCTAGATAAAATGGACAATGATAGGAGTCAACAGGTAGTGTGGGTTAGGAAAGGGCTGAGCTCAGAAGATAGATTGCTGTCACCATCAAATCACTGCTCTTGGAATCAGTGTAACCTAGTAACATGATAGGTAAAATCTCTAGAGAAAAGGGACAGAGACTGGAAACATTTGGTAATTCTATGAAATTTGTAATACATATCTCTGTTGTGTTGTATCAGATAACACAACTATGAGAAATAATATGTGTTAATATTTGGAAACTGAACTGGTCATCTTTATGTCAGAGGCCTTTAACAGACACATTTATTTCAAATGAAGACAACTAGCTTAACTTTTAGGATAACAAGAAATTTACCCAAGTTACTGTTTGTGACCTAGAACTGTCTTATTTTAAGTAGTGGCTTTTTCAAAATCATATAAAAATGACAAGCAGCACTAATTATTTGTGCTTTGTAGCTTATTAGAGTACATTTTATAAACATTTTCTCATTCATTTTGGAGCATGCTGGGGCTTCTGGGTCTATATTTGATCAGAGCAGCCTTTCATCTTTTAATGCCGTGTGGCTCAAATAATAAGGGAAGTTGGGACAGGTCTATTTTTTCAGACATTCCCTTTCAAAACAGAATATTATTAAAAATGTTTTGGCCCTAAAAATAATTCAAATTATCTTTTTTAAATTATATACTGAAACCAAAATCATATTTTCCAAGATTTTTACTTTTGTGTAAATATGCTGGCTTGATTGCATTCTGCTTTGGAACTGTATTTTCATAATTGATGTCAAACTTTCATGGGGCCTAGCACATGCTTGGGAAGCACTCTACCACTGAGATACAGCCCCCGCCCCATCAACTCCTTGAAACTAACCAAGGTGAGAACTTATATTGTACCGTGTAAGTAATTATACAAGTAGAAAAATTCCCACTGATAGATCTTGCAATTTTAACTGTAACTGTGCAAGTAAAATTGGTATCCTATGGTATTAGAGGAAAAACACCAGTTTAAAAAGTTGAGAGAGGAAGAGGAGAGGGAGAGAGAGAGAAAGGAAGAGAGGGGCAGAGACTAAGACCGAGAGGCAAGAGAGAGAGACACAGAGGAAAGAAGGAGGGAATGAAAGAAGGAAGAGGAAAGAAAAGAAAGTAGGAAAGAAAGTAGAGGGGAAAGATATGTAGCACAAATTTCCATGCACAGTGAGTGACTTGCTCCTGAATCAGTCTCCCTCTACTCTGAGGCACATTATCTAACCAGGAAAGGAAACTGTAACACTGGGGACTGGTTTTATCATAAGATCAGGTCTTTTTCCAGTGACCCATTCTGGAGGTAAGGTCTGTTATTACAGTTTCATTGTGTGTAGAGAATAGTATTATTACTAATTTTTTTGAAGATGAGACATTTTGGAAATTAGCCTAATCTTGTTTTATTTTGTTTTAAGGAAAAAAAGATATCTCCTTCTAGAGTCCTCATTTGTTTATTTTGCTGTTTCACATTTTCCTTCTGTAAAATGAAATAGAAGCTAACAAATCCAGTTTCTTTTTCTGGATATCTCCTCACTGTTGTGAGTAATTCTAGGCCAAATGTATGGATTACTCATTTTTTCAAAAGTTTTTCTCCTCTAAATATTTCTTCCACATACCATTTAAATACTTGTAGGAATTTTACCGGGATTAATGTGGTAAAACACAATTCATGCGGCCAAAGGTATTACAGGTGACTACGCTAACTCCAGGTAATGCGCTCACTAGTCTCCATTGACTTTTCCAGTTTTTAATTTCTTTTAAACAGCAGAATTGCTGTCTTTGTGCATTGTTATGTTTAGAGTTAAAATTCTGCAATGAGTTTTTGAGTGATCTAGAAACCAATTTATTAAATTGTTGCTGCAGAATAATTTGTTATTTTCCATTAAAAATGTCAATTGTTTATGGTAAGGTAGAGTTGGCAAAGAAGGTACCACAGAACTTTCGCTTGGATAGAGACTGTTATTTATGATC
This sequence comes from Dasyprocta punctata, assembly GCA_004363535.1. Lineage (NCBI taxonomy): Eukaryota > Metazoa > Chordata > Mammalia > Rodentia > Dasyproctidae > Dasyprocta > Dasyprocta punctata. Next base: position 79,657 of record RJWM01005702.1, read on the forward strand.
TGTTCTAATTATTGTTTTTATAGATGAGTAGATTAAAACAGTTAATGGTGAGTGTCTTTTCTTAAGTCAGTATTAATTGGGTCATACCTAGAAGCTATAGCAACTGTCCCAAGGGCATACATTTTTATTATCTATGAATAATATTGGGATTTAGAGGTGATGAAATTTACCCAAAAATTTTACACTAGGCCAGGAAGAGTTATATGCTTGTTATATTCTGGACTACAGAGATTTGATATGGTTACTTAGAAGTGTATTACATGTCTAGAGCTCCAAAATAATAGTGATTATGATGGTGGTAGGAATTATGATGGTAATAACAATATTAGTTGACCTTTATTAAGTGTTGATTCTCTAATACATACTCTATGGAAAAGTTGCCATGTTATTTCGTTTGTTCCCTAAAATGATGCTATGAAGTTAGAACTATTATTTTTTCCAAATTTTAGAAAAGGAACAGGGAACAGAGATGCCAGATTTACCCAACAGAGATATTTGTTACATTGTCTGATTTCATACCAATAATAAGTAGTGGAGATGACCAGTATGATACTATTGTCATGCTACACCGCATCACTGCATTAGTCTGCTATATGATTGAGACTGCCAGATAGTCTGTTGCTCATTATCAATTACCATTTTTTTCTGATTTGTGTTGGAATAAATAATATTTATAGAATAAATCTTTCAAAAACACAAAATAATATATATTAAAGCAATTTTTTAAATTTTATAGTGCGAATAAATCCTTGACATTAAGTAATTACATGTCTAGGTAGTGCTAACAAACCATTTTCTGCATTGAGTTTTAGAAATAAGAACAAATTAGGAAGTCTTCCTAAATAGAGAAGGGAACACAAACCTTAGCCTACCACTTAACTAGTTCTGTAACCAGAGGCTATGTCACTTGTTTAATATTTTTATGACACTAGTTTTTATGAAAATATCACTGTGAGAGCTGAATGAGAAGATGTATGTGAAACTACCTAGCACAGTGTTAGGAAGATCATTAAATGTTAGTACCAAAGAAAGATGGAACTCATTTCAAGAGACTGAACTTTAGCAAAATGTTAAAGGAAGTGTGAAACAAATAGATAAAATTAAAACCCACATACTTTGTAGTGGTGTGCTGGTAACTTTTAACTAGGGGACAGAGATTATAAAATGTGAGCGTGATCATCAAGTAAAATGAAATTTAAGTTTAGCCATGAATTGATAAACATAATCTCAATTGTTATTGTGAATTACTGAGATGGCTGTCAGAATTGGAAAATGGCAGGGTAAGGCTAACACTTACATTAAAGAATTAGATGTATAAGAAAGGATGGAAATGAAAGTGTATACACAAATGAAATTTAAGAATTTAAAGAGAAAGTACTGGGTCAACAAAAAAGAATAAAGAATAATGTGAAATTATTTATTACATATACTACATATTGGAATCTATCTTGGATAAATCAGAAGATGTATTTAATTCAATTTATCTTAAATGTAATGATTCCCTTATAGTCAAAGATTAGTGTTGAATGGCAGAGGTTTATAAAATGAAAATGTAAGTCTTAATTTTGAGCAACTAATCCAGTGAAAATGAGTAAAGCAGAAACTTTATACTTCTGGGAGCAGTATATGTTGTCAAAATCTGTCTCTTAATCTCTCTCTCCCATCTTCTTTTCCCTCTCTCCCTCTCTTTATTTCTTTTACATTAAGACCCTGATTTATTAACAAGTTCCATCCAGGGGAACTTTCATAAGTCATATTTGTTCATAAGTCAAAAAAAGTGAGTCTTACACATATTTGGCACAAATACAGTATAAGAATGAGTGACATCTACCATTTTTTCTCCTCATTCACTCTCTCAATTATTTTCACTTTTTTTCCATGGTTATTGTGTTGCACTTTCTAGTAGTTCCCTCCACATCACCACCATTTTCCTCTTACTTCCAGACATCCTGGTCTCTGATTGGACACTGTGCTATGACTGACCATACAGTCAGCAAACAGCAGCAAGACTGAAGATGTCTACAGACACATGAGCTACTTCTGTGATTTGTTCACATCTACCAATGTTCATAATGTGAAATCTGTTCATATTTATAAAAGTTTGCAATTGGAATATTTGTACTTCGTAGACTTACTGTCCTGAGAATTGAACCCAGGAACTTACATATGCTACCATTGCACTATAATTTCAGCTCTTTCAAATTTTAATTTTATTTTGAGACAGGGTATTTCAAAGTTGCTCTAATTGACCTCAAACTTGAAATTCTTCTACTTCAGCCTTCTGTTTAGTGGAAATCATAAGTACCACCATGTCTAGCTATTTTGTCTTTTTCATCTGAAAGAACAAGCATGAAAAATACTTGACTTCCTTAATTAATTAATTTTGAGTCTCTGAAGATAAATCAAACAAAATAGGAAAAGTATGATTCTCTTAAATTCTAATTGAAAGGGAGAATTGATTTGTGCACTGCAATTTAGAATAATCCTGACCTCTCAGTATTTCTATTACCCAGAGAAATACTGTGATTAATATCAGTGTTTTAAAATTAAGTTCATGGAAATTTCAGAGAAAATATAGGAAAGATTTAACAACCAGGGATCAATATAAGAAAATACTATTAAAATATTTGAGACATTTGCAATAACAAAGTCCTCCATCATAACTAAAGATGATAATTTTCATAGATAAGAATCTAATGGAGAAATCAGCAGCAAATTTTTGGACACAATGCAGAAAGAATAAATTTTTATCTATTATTCATGTAGTCAAGGCTAATATTCATTCTATACATTTCAGTGTGGCAATTCCAGTTGTTCACAGTTGGCTTCTATTCTGACTTTTTTTCAGTATCTCTACTGTACAAAGGAATGCTTCAAATGGTATTTATTTGATACGTATATTGTGACTGGGTCAGTAGTTAGCAGCTTTCCTACCTTCACAGAGTTAATTTTCTAGTTGAAGATGACACAAAACAAAATTACTGCAGGTAATGGTAAGTAATGCAAAAAGAGGCATGCAGAATTGGCATATAATTGCATAGGTGGTGCATTCCATGAAATCTTGTGGTGAAGGCAGGTCTCTGAGTAAGTGACATTGGAGAAAGGACTATATGAAGATTGGTAGAATTAAAGGAAAAACATAAGATTTGAAGACTTTCATGAAAGTTAATAGTTGTAATTAACTAATATTTCTAAATCGTGGGGAGTATGATGGTTTAGATTTAGGGTGTCACAAAAATATCTTGAGTTTGGAAGGTAATTAGACCAACGGGATGGTATACTTATCAGTAGGTTTGTTCACTAATAAGTTTAAAGCTGAATATGCTGGTAAGAATTAGAGAAGTGTTGGAAGACACATGTCACTGATCTTGAAGGATATGTCTCGTTCCCTGATTCCTGTTTTTACTCTCTAGTTCCTGACCACCATGTTTCTGCCTTGGAGTTGACAACTATGAACTAAAAATCTCTAAAAATATAAACCTCTTTTCGTATTTGTTGTTAGTGTTGGGTATTGTGCCTCAGTAGTGGGAAAGTAACTAAGATAGGTTGTTGATCATGTTGCTTAGAAGTCTTTGGAAGTGGTTTTTGGGAGGAGTTTGGAAAGGTTTGGATATGCTGGCTAGAGAAGCCTGGTAAGCTGAGCTTTACGGGAAATACTGGTCAGATTCTGGTCAGACCAGAATGCTGACAGAAATGTAGATGATAAAGGCTAGGCTTAGGAAGTTTCAGTTGGGAACAAGGACGCCATTGGAATTTGTCTTCTTTTATTGATATCCTAAAACTTTGTTGAAGACTGAGATCAAGTGTGGCCAATTAATTAATCTGACAGAGGAAAATATTAAGACAGCCCAGTGATCAGGCTGTGATATGGGTACTGATTGTTGCTTTTAGAGAGATTTAAAGTGAGAATCAGGAGTAAAAAGTAACTACAAAAAACAAGCAATTTTATCAGAAAGGAAGTCTACAAAGTTTGAATCACGGAGATAATAGCTGCTGAAAAGATGATTAGTGTTAAAAAGAAATCAAGTAAGTAACTTGGATTAATACTAGAAAAGATGGTTTGAAGGCATCTCAGGAATCAGCAAAATGCCACTCTTCACTGGATCAAGGGGATGAAAGTGTGAATATAAACTGCTTTAAGAGATATTGCTATGAGAAGAGAGCCCCAGAATGTCCTGCCAAAGAAAGTCCACATAGGAATTGGTTCCTTGGGATTCGTTTCACAGTGCTCAACCATTCTGTCCTCAGATTTCTTGATAATCATAATCCAAGGTGGCCTGCCTACTTTTCAAACTGAGACCTTGGCATCATCCATATTGTGTTGGTTTTCTGGAAATGCAAAGTGTAAGAGTAGTGTGATCAGGGAGGCTTTCACCCAGACTTCAAAGAAAAACCCAGAGGATCCCACAGTTTTCTCCTGAGTGGGCAGTGCATGAAGCCATGAGAGCAAAGCCTAATGTGCAGTGGAGATACCAGGAAGTTATACTTCGAACCTAGATGTCCTCACCAAAGCCTCTTAGCCTCATATGGGGTTCTTTCTGGAAATGACTGGATCTACAGATGTGAATGTGGATTAAGACTATGTGAATATGAATTAAGGTCATGATAATTGGATTATTCCAATGATTGGTTTAGTGTGTGGCTGATGGGAAGCCCTACCCTTGGTGTAGGTGGCATCAATAGATAGTCATGCAGACCAGATTAAATATAAAGGGACAGAAAGAAGGCAGGCTTACTGCTTCCTACCCAACCTGGCATGGTCTGTTTCTTCTCTGCCAACTGACTGAGATTTGCAGTCTTTTCAAAACTGTGAGCTAAAATAAAACTTTCCTCCTTTAACTTTAGGTGCCAGATATTTTGTGCCAGCAATAAGATAGTAAATAAGACAATAGAGAAGCCAGGAATGTAAACCATCTGGTGAGGAAAGCCAAGAATCATCATAAGGGAGAGGCCACATTGCAATAGGGGAGGAATTGCCCAAAGCTTTAGACTTCTCATCTCCTCACAACTTGTCCTAGATATGGTTAATGGGACTACAGGATTTAATATTAGCCCTATCAAGCTTTGGTCCTGACTTGATCTATCCCTTTCTATCCTCAATTTCTCTCTTTTGGAATGGAAATGTTTATCCTGCACCATTTTATATTGGATATGTTGTTTTAGTTATTTTTCTCATTGCTGAGACATAATGCTCAACACCCAAGGTTAAAGGAGGAAAGGTTTATTTTGGACCACAGTTTGTAGAGGTTTCACTTCATAGTTGGCTCCAAGGCAGGGTGGCATCACAGAGGAGAAACAATTCATGCCAGGCAGAAGGCAGCAAAAGCAGTAGGCAGCGAGAGACAAGTGACAGGCAGTGACCTTCTTTCTGTCCATTATATCTTATCCAGGCCACCCACTCCTAGAGAGGATAGCACTAATGCCAAGGGAGGGACAAATTCAATCCTAGCATTGCACCATGAGTCAATCTCAGCATCACATTCTTTATCTCAACATTACACACACTGGATCAATCCACCTCCAAGAAACCCCAACTAAGACTGAATGAGGCTTTGGGGGGACATCTAGATACAGGTCATAACATATGTTTAACTTTTTTTTTATCTTTACAAGGGCTCACAGCTAAGAGTTTGCCTGGAGTCTCAGAAGATATTTTAGACTTGGACATTTCAACAATGCTGGAACTGTTAAGACTTGGGTGACTCTTATAGATAAACTAAATAAATTTTGCATAACAAGATGGACATGAATCTATGGGTGAAATGTACTTGTTTAGAACTGGGTGTCCCCCCAAAACCTCATGTTTTTGAAAGGTGATGAGATTATGGTGGATGAGTCCATGATGTGAGCAACTTTCCTCCACCAAGTTCCTCTGTCATTTCTTGGAACCAACTAACTATATAGAAAATTCTAAAAACCATGAGCCAACACCACCCAATTTTTCCTTTAAATTCTGGTGTGGGATATTTCAGTGACAAGAAAGTAATTGAGACAGAGATAGTAATAAAAGTGCTCTTCAATGTATTTGAAACAAAATATCTATGTCTATATTATTAAAGTGCAGTGAGGTAGTTCAGACATTTACAACTTGACAGCAAGTACTTGCACAGCTATAACTTTTACAATACAATCTAGTTTACAGTTTTCTTTAGCTAGAAAATTATTTGAACTAGAAATAGAGTAAGCATGGTCTGAAGATTCTAGGATTTTAGAAGCTTGAAGGAGATCATATAGATTATGTTAGTGTGAATTGATCATTAATACTAACAAATGACATTTTTTGATGCCCAAAAATTTTCTTGTGCAACTAAAGAGCTGCTGTGAATGAACTTGGAGGGGAATGTTCCATGTGCCAGAGACTGGAAATGTACAAATGGCTATGTTTTCAAAAGACAAGCAAAGATGGTTAAGCAGCATGTTTGAAAAAGAGATTAATATAAATTCCCAAAATTGTAGTGGGTTGATATTAACATCCAACTGCAGCATTTTTTCACTTTTTTTATCAGTGCATATTGGTTATATAGACTATGGATTTTGTCTAGGCAGATGTGTACTTGGAAAATAACAGCTTTATTCATTTCCCCGCATCATGTCCTGTCTCACCCTCAACATATTTTTTAGAGAGGTTTCAATGCATGTAATGCATTTTGCTCATACCATCGGCCCCATTACCTGCCCTTACACTACCTTCCCTCTCCCTTATCCCCTTACTTTTATTTAAAGTTAATCTGCCTTCTACTTGTCACTGTTTATTTTTTTGATTCCTATATTTACCTTGTCACTGTTTATTTTTTTGATTCCAATATTTGGCTTTCTGAATCTGGTTCACATAATTTCCAGATCGATCAACATTTTCTCTCTGCAGCATTTGTATTCTTGAATATAATAATGGCATAGAGTGTTGGGAGCCATTGAAGCTGGAAATTGACTTAGGGCATGACCTAGACAAGATCATTCCAAGAACAAAGAGAGCCTAGGGCAAGTTATGTGAAGATGCTACTTCAGCCTAGAGAACGCCTTGCCCCAAGGCAGTCTGAGCGGTGGGTTGCAAGGACAACAGGGTGTCATATGACATTAGGTTGCTAAACGGTATAAATAAACGCCCCTGCATTGAGGGGCCAGTTCCTTTCCTCCCATCAGGAGGATAAGGGCTCCACCTGACTCCAGCTTTCTCTCTGTCTTTATTTTCTCATCCTCTCATGGTCCTTCACCCCAAGAACCTCAGGAACTGCATGGATCGCGGCATACGGCGCCAGAACACAGACAGGGTAAGAGATTGAGGGTGAGGGGACACTTCTCAAATGTGTGCGCAACTAGTGGGAGAAGTGAATTGGTATAGGTCAATAGTCATCACTGGAGTGTATTGATATTGGCTTTAGCAGGTGTAAAGCGTGGAGCATTGAAACTCCCTTCTTCTCTAGAGCCAGTTAAAAACAGGCCTGTGAGAAGCCCCTTCCCTTTCTACAAAAAAAAAAAAAAAAAAAAAAAAATATAGTATATTGATTCTATCAGCTGTCTAACTATGGGACAAACTTATTCAACAGAATCACTAATGTATAAGGAACTGGTTGTTGTATACTTGATCCCAGTATTTACATTCCTTCTGTGGATCTGGATAAGACAGGATCTTAATAATCATAAGCTTCTTGAGACAACCACAGTGGAATTGGCTCCAGGCACTGTTTTAGAATTGAGTCCTGAGCAGGAAAAAGACAGTGGAATGACAGCCACCCCGATAACTCCAACTGAGCCAAAAGCGGCAACTCCTGCCTTTTTGGCTCAAACAAATTTTGGGAATTCCACCTCTCAGGGAGTAAAGCCAGTGTCTCCATCTCCCTTGCAATTGATGCAAAAAAAAGCCACATGTGTGAGGGGGTACATAGAGGGTTTTCAGCGTATCTACCCGGTTACTAAACTTCCAATCCCCAATTGTCAGAGACAAATTATAATTACTCAGGTCATCAGTTCACAGCCTAAAGGAAAGAGAAAAAACAAAGTCACTGGTTTTTGTTGTGGGGAGAGCGGGCATTTTGCCAATAGTTGTGCTGCTGCACCTGTAGGGGCAATACCGCCACTCACTGTCCCTTCAACAAAACCCTCAACTATCGGTCCAAAGTGTAGACGAAGGTATCATTGGGCAACTCGATGTAAATTTAAAACTGATGTGGAAAGCCTTCCTGTTCCAGAAGAAAAAGTTTCAGCAGGGCCTGCAACAGAGTAGAGGTGCTACAACCCAGATAGCTTCCCCGAGATGGCACAGCCCTACTTAGCCCGGCAGGCTCCTAGTGGTTAGGGGGTTAATATGGTCCTGATTTGTGGTTTGCTGATTTTGGTTCACAAAATACTCTCAAAAAAGACAATTTCAAATAACCAATGCAACAACTAACCTGTAAAACTAAAAATTCAACACTTGGCTTTCACAATCTGATAATTAACTGACTCCAGCATATCATTGTCTCACTATAACCTTGTAGTGAGTCTTGATATCTGATAATGTAAATTCTCAAATGCCGTTGTTTTTCAAAATTATTTACTTCAGGGGTACTTGTTTCAAATTTGTGATTAATGGTAACTCTACATTTATTAGGGTCTTTTTTGCCTTCTTAAGTCAATTTTAGTTTTCAATACAATGACACTGCACTAAATTGATAAATTTCTTCAGTTTGTTTCCAGAAGAAGGAATTATAAATTTACATACTTCAGAGGAAATGGGAAAACAGTTTAGAACAAGATTAGGTAAAAAACCAACACAAGTCTAGCTGGACCTCTACAGATTTTAAAGGACTATTTAACAGGGAGATAAAATTCATAATTAAAAAGGGCATTTAAAAGGCTTTTAGACACAGAAACAAATGCTTCAATTATTGACCAGCGCCATTGGCTTATGGCATGGCTTCTGGATGGGACAACTACAGGTGTGAGCAATGTTTCTCAACCTTGTAAAAGTGCTAAATGGATTTAACCTGGAGGGATTAAAAGCTTATCTTTACTGCCACATGCAAATTGACTTGCTTTTGAGTTACAAATTTATAAATAATTTAGAATAGTGGCCACAAGGGTGTGGAGGAGACATTCTTCAATGGGCCAGAGGGACATCCCAAAATTTGATTTCTAATCATCAGGGTCTAAAACCATTTCAGAATTTTGCCTTTAAAAATACATATAAGTGGCGTAAGGCACAGAGAACTTCCCCTGGGGCGGGGGCTGGCCTGGCTGTGAGGCGGGTCCTGTGCTGTGGAGCTGAGATTTGCAGCCCTGCCTCCTGTGTGCTGAGGGACAAATTCCCCGGGGGCCTGCCAAGCCTTTCAGTGGCTGCCCCACAAGCAGCACTACAGCACTCGGCCCAGGCCAAAAGGCACGACATGATTCAGAAGAAGTGGGACACAGCTCTGGTGCGCCCAAGCCAACCCGCTTTTTCTCATCACCTACGCACACGCTTCGTATATCAAAAGTTTACACCGCACAGTTGCTCTGATCCCCAACAACAGTGGGGCCTCCAGGTCAGAACAGGAGCACCACCTGTGTGTCTTGACAGCAAGAGAAAGCCCAAGGTGCCTAAACAAAATGCAGTTTTTTCTCTATATCTTACCACAAAACTTCCTTATAATCTTCAGGTCTAAAACTAGTTAAATGTGCTCACAATTTAAATTTCAAAAAACAAAAGGGAGAGTTCACCTCATAATGATATAGGAAAAATGATCCCAGACCTCCAAATGATATGGGGGAATGAAACTCCCAACCTACTATACATCTGGCGCGAGTTCATGTTCTCTAAAATCGAAGAATGAATTTTAGGAACGATGGAGGGTAAGAGCAAGATATATTTATTGAGGGAAAGAAAGCTTCTGTCTGAGGGACAGAAGGGGGCCTGAGGGGGTTGCCAAAGACTCTTGTCATTTTTAGGGACTTTTATACAGTAAAACCATGAGGTTAGATGGGCCCAAGGCGGGGAAAATGGGAATCTGCAAGGTGGGCATAAGGTGGGACATAACTACAGTTAACCAATAAGACTAACTGCTCAGGTAAAATTGATTAAATCAAGGACAAATGGTGAAGTGGGTCACGTAGTAAGCGAGGGATGTTTAACAATAATGACTCTTCC
>RJWM01005703.1:0-18686 GCA_004363535.1 Dasyprocta punctata
GTTAATATACCTGAATTGATGAATCTTACATGTCTATATCTGTCAATATCCCCAACCCCTAGGAAGGTAATGATATGCAATATTGTAACTACTGCCAAACTTCAACCACCTCAGTGTGTAAACCTACAGTGTTATCATATCAGATCTGTTGTTGTTGTTTGTCTGTCTTTTTTGACTTTTATTTCTAGCTTCTGTATCTTTTTTCTCCTAAATAAAAAAAAAAAAGTTTGTTCTTGAAAGAATAAACAAAATTGGCCAGGAATTTAGCTCAGCAGCACGAGCACTTGCCTGGCAAGTGTGAGGTCATGAGTTTGATCCCTGGTACCAAAAAAAAAAGTTAATTAATTAATGAATAAACCAATAGCAAACCTCATCAAAAAGAAGGGAAAAAATTCCAGCCATTAGGAATGAAAAGGGGGAAATCACAACAGACTACAGAAATTCAAAAAATTGTCAATACCTACTATGAGAACCTATATTCTAATAAGATGTAAAACATACAAGAAATGGACAGATTTCTAGCCACAATTGAATTACTAGAACTAAATCAAGAAGATATAAAAATTCTAAATAACCCAATATCAGTCAATAAAACTGAAAATGTAATTAAAAATCTAATAACAAATAAAAGTCCAGGTTCTAATGCATTCGTTCTTAAATTCTAGAAGAAATTCAGGGAAGAACTAATGCCACAAATGCTGAAACTCTCTCTTCAAGGAAACTGAAAAGGGAGCAATACTTTCAAAATCATTACTGGAAGCAAGAATTACCCAGATTTCAAAACCAGAGAAAAACCCAATCAAAAAAGAAAACTACAGGTTAATCTCCCTAATTAACATAGACACAAAAATCCTATGTAACATACTGGCAAAAAGAATACAGCTAATAATCAAGAAGATTATATACCACGACCAATTAGGATTCATCCAAGGATGGAAGGATGGTTCAACATACACAAATCAACAAATGCAATACATCATATTAATAGTACCAAAGACAAAAATCACGTGATCCTCTCAATAGATGGAGAAAACACATTTGATAAAGTTCAACACCCATTCATGATAAAAAGCTTATTGAAAATTGTAATAGAAGGTCTTCATCTCAATTTGATAAAAGCCATCTGTGACACATTAACATCATACTAAATGATTAAAAACAAAAAGCTTTCACTCTAACATCAATATCAAAACAAGGATATACATGATAACCACTACTCTTCAATATAATTCTTTGAAAACTAGACAGAGCAATTAGAAAAGAGAAAGAAAAAGGAAAAAGGATGTGAAAGGAAGAAGTTAAATTATTATTATTTTTGGAAGACACGATACTTTACAATAAAAAACCCCAAAACTCCACCAAAACAGTTGTAGATTTAATAAGCAAATGAAATAGTACACATGGATACAAAGTCATCACTCAAAAGTCAATAGCGTTCCTGTACACAAACAGCAACTTCATGGAGAGGGAAATCAGGAAAATGACATCCTTCATAATAGCAACCAAAACAAAAATGAAATGCTTAGAAATAAAAGTAAAAAAGGAAGTAAAAAATCTATACATTGAAAATTATAGTACTCTAAGAAAGGAAATCAGCTGGGGATTTAGCTCAGTGGTTTAAGTGCTTGCCTGGCAGGCACAAGGTTGTGAGTTTGATCCCTGTTACAAAAAAAAAAAAAAAAAAAAGAAAGAAAGAAAGAAAAAGAAAGAAAGGAAATCAAAGGGAATATCAAAATATGAAACAAAATCCCTTGTTCATGGATAAGATACAACAACGTAATGAAAATGACCATCTTGCCAAATTTGTTATAAGGATTTAATGTAATCCAAATCAGAATACAATTAGCATACCTCACAGAACTAGAGAAAACATTCCTAAAATTCATTTGGATCCAGAAGATTTCTAGAATAGCAAAAACAATTCTCAGCAGCAAAGGCAAGGCAGGGGGCAATACAATCTAAGACTTGAAATTATACTACAAAGATACTATGATAAAATCAGCATGATACTGGCAAAAACAAACAAACAAACAAGCAAACAAAAAAACCAGACCTGAGGATCAGTGGAACAGATTAAAAGGTGCAGAAACAACCCCAAACACATTCAGTCACCTTACGTTTCACAAAAGTTTGAAACACAGTAACTGGAAGAAAGGCAGCCTCTTTAAAATAAATGGTGCTGGAAAAACTGACTTTCCATATGCCAAAGTCTAAAATTAGACCCATGTCTATCATCATGCACTAAAACTAAAACCAAATGGATCAAAGATCTAAATGTTAAAACAGAAACAAACACTAAATTTAATGTAAGAAAAACTAGGTAGAAATCTTGAAGCCATAGGTGTAGGAGGAGAGTTCATGAACAAATTCCAGATTGCATGGGAAGTACTTCAAAGAATCAACAACTGGGATCTCATCTTATTAAAAAGCTGTAGCATAACAAAGGGAACTACCCAACAGTGAAAAGAAAACCCAAAGAGTGGGGAAAAATTACAACCTGTAGCAGGGCGTGGTGGCGCACGCCTTTAATCCCAGCACTTGGGAGGCTGAAGTAGGAGGAGCATTGTGAGTTCGAGGCCATCTTGGGCTACACCGCAAGCTCAAGGCCGGCCTGAGCTACGTAGTGCTACCCTGCCTCAAAAAATTAGGGCCAGGAGTTTGGCTCAGCAGCTTAAGCGCCTGTCTGGCAGGTGCGAGGTTGTGAATTCGATCCCCGGTGCCACCAAAAAAAAAAAAAAAAAAAAAAAAATTATAACCTGTCATCCCTCAAACAAAGGACTTATATTTAGAACATCTAAAGAATTTTTAAAAATCAGATCTGCCCAAATTCAAAGACCCAATCCAAAAATGGGCATCTGAGAGTAATGCACACTTCTCAAATGAAGAAGTAAAAACAGCAAATAAATATATGAAAAAAAATGTTCAACATCACTAGTCATTCAAGAGATGCTAATTAAAACAAGTAAGATTTCATCTCATTCCAGAAAGAATACCTGTCATCAAGAAATCAACCAAAACCAAATCTTGAAGGTGCTTGTAACTAAATACTTTATCAGTGAAATTACTGGATTATATACATAAGAAACTGACAAGCTGCTTCCAAAGTAGCTATGCCATTTTGCATTTCACTAGCAATGTGTGAGATTTCCAATCTCTCTTTATCTCCACCAGAATTTCGTGTGTCAGATTTTCTTTAATTTTTGCCATCCTTAAAGGCAATAGTATTTTATTATGTTTTAAAATAACATTTTACTAATAGCTAAAATGCTGGGCATTTTTCTTGTGCTTATCTACTATCTGTTCATCCCCTTTTGTAAAATATCTGTCCAAACTTAATAAATTTTTTGCATTTGAATTTTTTATTTTGAGAATTCTTTATATATTCTGAATTGAAGTGTTTGATCAGACATATGTGCTACAAATATTTTGTTCCAATTTGTCCTGTCTCTTAATAGTGTCTTTCATAGAGAAAATTAAGCTTTAGTGAGGTCAAATTATTCTACTTTCTTCTTTATACATTGTCATGTGCTTAGTGCAACATCAATGAAATTTTTGCCTAACTGAAAATTAACTCATTTTTTACTATGTTTCGTTCTGTAAGTTTCATATTTTAGGTTTTACATTTAGGTCTGTAATTCATTTTGAATTAATGTTTTAATAGTTTAAAGTTAAAGATTAAAGATCAAAGGTTTTTTATTTGTTTTATTTATCATGGTTCGCTTTTTCTCCAATACAGATGACAATTTTTTCTAACACCATTTGTTGAAAAGATTTTTTTCTTCACTGAATTAACCTTGTGCCTGTTTTTCTGAATTCTGTCTTTTTTCCACTGATCTACATGTCTATCCACAAATTTCACATTGTTATGATTCCTGTAACATTACAAGGAATTTAAAATTTAGGATGTGTGATTCTTACTTTACTCTATTTCAAAAATATTTTGGTTAATATGAATCTTTTACTTTCCATATAAATCCTAGAATATGGCTTGTTGATATCTACAAAAGATGCTTCTGGGATTTTGATTGAGATTGCATTGAATCAATAGAACAGTTTAGAGAAAATTAACGTTATAATTGGGTTTTTCATTCCGTGAACACGGTATCTTTCTCAATTTCCTTAGGTCATTATTGTCGGGTGTGATTTCCCGGCCGGCAGGAAGACACCAGACGTAGGATGGAAGAGGGCTTTATTGATGTCTTGGTTCCGCGGGGGAGACCTCCCTAGCGGTCCGCCCGAAGCGGCTCCTTCCGTGTCTCTCCGCCGCAAGCAGGCGGGGAGTGACTTATAAGCTTTCCCAGCCTCCAATCCGTATGGCCCACATATAGCCCTGGGGTTGGCAGGTGCAGCTTAGGGCGGGAACGCGTCATCCCTAGGCGGGGTCTCTCTAATGCGGAAGCAGGATGTCGGCGCCATCTTGCCGCTCACGAAGGGCGGGGTACTCTAGCTCAGGCTTGGCCTCCTACAACAGGCCCCAATCCGGAAGCGAATGCCCGGGCCGCTCTCTACACATTATCTCATCAATCTTTTGTAGTTTTCAACAGTTTCTGCACGTACTGTATTAGATTTATAACTAGCATTTCACAGGGGTTATGGTGCCATTTTTTCACAGCCATTCAAAGCCTTGGTTTGTGGCCTCTTTGGCAAAACAATATTATCAAGAACTTACAGGCTTCTAGTCTTATTACTTCTGGTCAGTCCCACAAGGGAGTAACCATGTAGAGAAATCTTTTCTAGTCTTAGCATATAATCCTGTCTTTTGTTTTTTACTTACCAGTCCGTGTATCTTGCCTGACCCTTTCTATCTAGCTCAACCTAATGGTGGATGCCTGGAAGTCATCAAAAATAAGTTTGAGTGACAAGGAACTTATTTTACTTTGCTTCTTGCTGGATCCCATTACCAAGAATAAAACTTTAAATTAAATCACCTGAAAAATCCTTGGGTCAGGATTTTCTATCCTGCTAATTCTCCCTCTGTCTCTGTCTCTGTCTCTGTCTCTGTATGTCTCTCTCTCTCTCTCTCTCTCTCTCTCTCTGTCTCTTTCCTTTTCATTTTTGTGTTATGTAACTCAGGGACTTCACATTAAGCTACTTCCCCAGACCTGTTCTTTTTTATTATTTTGAAACAAGATCTCAGTAAGTCACTAAACTGATCAGTTTGGCCTTGAGTTTGAGATCATCCTGCCTCAGCCTCCCTAATATAAGGGATCATCACAAGTGTGTGCTACAATGTCCAACTAATACTTTCTTATTGATTAATACTGTTTCCTTTTGGTATGTGACAAATAAGTCATTTTTTAAAATCTGCATGTTATTTAAATTACAGGAGTGTCAGTAAAATATTATAAATCTCCCTTTGGATATCTCTGGACTACACTGTTTTTCTTGTAAAACAACTCACTAGCCAAAAGCAACAAAAAGATACGAATTTTAGGACCACTTCTACTAACCATGCAGGTTCATCCAGTAGCATGTGTTTTGACTTTCAAAATATCCTAGATCACTGATGATGAACTTATGGCACACATGCCATAACAGGCACTAAGAGCCCTCTTTGTTGGCATGTGAGCCAAGTTGTGCCGGCAGCTGAGCATTGGATAACAGTTGTTTCTTCTAAACTAAAACCTCAGTTTTCAGATTTCATTGTAGTGTTTGTACTTTATGATAAGTAAGTGGGTTTGGGGCTGCAGTTCGGGCAATCAGTCTCTAAAAGTTTACCATCACTGTTCTAGACATTTTTTTTACCTTTAACAAAAATTCACCAGTTTTCTGGAATGAAGTGTCTGTACTTATCACCTGTGGCCTAACCATCTACACTTTCTGAAGACATTAAGGGTCAATGAATTTTCTCTGTCACACTCAGACATAATGACTATAACTATAACTAATATCACCAGTGATAGTTAGAAAAGATATTAGATCTCTAAAATAATAAGAAGATGCTACTTGTCTTAGCTACTTTTCTCACTGCTGAGACAAAATACCCAACGTACATGAGTTAAAGGGGTAAGGGTTTATTTCAGCTCACAGTTGGTCAAGGTTTCAGTCCATAGTCAGTTGGCTCCAAGGCAGGATGGCATGGCAGATGGGCATCACAGAAGAGAAATAACAGTTTATGCCATGGAAGGTAGGAGAAAGCAAAAGCAACGAGCAGCAAACATCAAGAAGCAGTACCGTGCTTATCCCTTTTATCCTTTTTAGGCTACCTGCATTTTGGGTGTCACTACCCACACCCAGGGTGGGTCTTCCCATTATTCACACTCAAAACTATGTCAAAAAAATCAGTGGAGTGATTTAGGAATCACACATCCTTAATCCCAGCATCACACACCCTAGACCCAGCCACCTCTGAAAAGTCCTACAAATGACCACACCAGGCTTTAGGGGCCCCTCTAGATACAAGCCATAACACTACCTAAAAAGAAACATTTAGAATGCAGAAAAAGAACCCTTGGAAAAATAAAAGCAGAAATGGAATGCTTAATAAGAACAAAGAGGGAAAATATGGAAAGTAGGACAGCAAATAAAGTTCAAGAGCTTCCAGTATGTGAATGAATGGAAAACATATTTAGAAAATAGGTAGAAATATATGATTGAATGTGTGTTTATATCATAGAGAATTCAATAGAAACAAAATTATTTGTTCCACAGAAAACACAAAGTTGTCAAGGAAATACAAAATATCATAGTATTGAACTAGGTGGCTATCTTGTTAATCACCTTTTCATAGTTGAAACACTGCAAATATGGTATACATACAATGAGAAAACAAACGGAGGGGAAGGATGCATGTATGTAGAATGTACATGACTGTCTGTGTGAAAAATAGTCAAACCTTCATGTCCCATAGTGAGAAATCAACTTGACACCTAAAATTGATCAAGCAGAGCACACAAACATTTAGTCAGAAATAAGACAATAACAAAGATAAAGAAATAAAGATTGAATATAGTTGCTATTGTGGGAAAAGCAACAAGGGAAGAACACTGATCTTTTTATAATAAGCTTTGTCAAGCAACCTAATTTTTTACACCATGTACCAGAATGAAATAACAACAATATAAATGTAATCCAGTCAGTATGCCACACATAAACATAGTTCCAGAGCAAACAAAATCACTAAAACTTGTCCCTCCACCTTTTTCAGGTCAATCAATCCTAGGTGACTATGGAGAGCATGACAGTCTTTTGAAGTTCTTCCTTAGTGTCTTACTATGAGTCCCTCCCAGCTTTAAATGACAAGTTAGAATTTTGATAAACTAAATGAAAACAGTGTATCTTGATTACTTTTCTCATTGATAAAATAAAATACCTAACACCCAAAGTTAAAAGAGGAAAGGTTTTTTGAGGGGCTTACAGTTTGTAGAGATTTCAATCCATAGTCATCTGAATACAAGGCAGGGTGGTATGGCAGAGGGGTGTGGCAGAGGAGAAACAATCCATAGCAAAGCAGGTCAACCAGAGGACAGCAAAACAATGAAGTAGAAAAGCTGTAGCAGCAGCCCACCTCTCCCTTTTATCCCTTCAAGTCCACCTGCATTTTGGGTGGTGCTACCCACACCCAGGGTGTTGCTTCCCATTATCCACACCCAGAACTATGCTAAACCAATCAGTGAACTGATTTAGTAATCACACACCCTAGATTCTACCAGTTCCCTAAACTTTCAGCTATGAGTGTATGAGGCTTTGGGGAGATACATAAACAAGCCATAACACAATGAATGAAAGCAGGTACAGTTGTCCTCAGAGAGGAAAAAGCAAGGAGTACAAAAAACACATGTCAAGGGCATTGTATATATAAAAACTTCAAACGAAAGAGTTGAGGATATAGCTGAGTGGAGGAGTGCTTGATAAGCATGTGTGAGGTCCTAGGTTCCATCCCCAGTACAGTAAAATAAACAAACCAAAATACTTCAAACAATGCATCATTCTATGTTCAGCTGATAAATAAAAGTGGACAAGGCACATTAGTTTGGTTTTTGTAACTATCAGATTGAATGAGTGTTTTCAAATAGTTTCCAGGATAACATCACAAAAATATGGGAATAAAGAATTATCATAAAGCCATGAATACTCTTCATATATACTGACTTAGAGGGCACTTAACAAATATTTAATAAAAATGAAAAACAGTGAAAAATCTGAGAAATCAGTGTGGAATTTGGCTGAAAATTAAGTTGATTACTTAAGTATTTTTCACACTACACATTTTAAGGTTGGGATGATAACAGGAATAATTATATGAAAATTTATGATAATAATATAGTCAGGCTAAAAAGAACAAAGGTTGGAGATTATGTTGATATAAACATAACATTAAACTGTCCAAATATTCTGTTACACTGATTATAGCTACACAAAATCATGTCTCTATACTACAAGAAGGAAAAAGAAATGAAATTCTGTGAAGTTTAATGTTCAATGGGATCTATTTTCGGTAAAAAATATTTAATTTTGTAAGAACACCAGTAGATCTGTTCATGTCAAATACCTCGTGTTATCTTTGTTTCACCTTACCCCTCACACTCTAAACCCAATCTCTCTGCAAGTTCTACAGACTATGTTCCAAATGTATCTCAGTTGTATCAACTTATCTCCCTGTCAACCACTATTGACATTGTCTAAGCCACTTTAGCTGAAGCAGTAAAATATTTGTGTTATGGTTTATATCCAGATGTCCCCCAAGGGCCTCATGCATTCATGGGTAAAGCATTGAAAAGGCAAATGAATCATGGTGTCTATATCTAAACGCGATGTTAGGAGGTAAGGCCTAGTAGGAATAGGCAGATCACTGGGGCTGTCCCAAAGTGGTGAGTGTCCCTCCCTTGTTCTTCCCTTCTGCCTCTGCTTCCCCAACACCATGACTTGAACAGCTTTACTCCACCCAGGCCCTACCACTGTGTGCTTTCTTTGAACATACCCAACATGAATTGAAACTTCTAAAATGTGAACCAAAATAAATCTTTCTTCCTTTAAGTTGTGGGTGTTGGGTGTTATGTCTCAACAACAAAAAAATTGACTAAGTTTTCTAGCTTCCACTTTGGGCCACCTGTAATTCAAATGGTGGTCAGAGTGCCTTTTTGAAAACATAAATTATATCACATCATGCTATTCTGCTAAAATCTTTGCAATAGCTGTCCATTGTTTTTGAATAAATGCTAGACTCTTTACCTTGAGCTACAAATGTCTCCCTAATGTGACCCCTGGCTCTCTAACATAGCTATGCTCTAGTACATTGAACTTCCTTTTGTTCCTACAATACTACAAGCTCATGCTCACTTTTTTTCAGCATTTTTTGTTGGTACATGTTTGCAGTACATAATGATTACAATCCTGGTGGGGAGTAGGTACATGTATATGACACATCTCCATTCTTTTTTCATCCTCTTGCCCTCTCCTCTACGCACTTCCCTCCATCTCTTTATCCCCTTCCTACTTGAAAAGGATCTGTCTGTCTTTTATTTTGCTCCTTATTTATATTTTGGGTTTCTCATATAAGAGAAACCATGTGATATTTAAGACTGTGCGTCTAATTTATTTCATTTAACATTTTGGTATCAGTGTGCATCCATTTTCCTACAAATGACTCAAAGTTATCCTTTTTATGTCAGAGTAGTACTCCATTGTATATAGAGAGCACATTGTTTATCTATTCATCTGTTAATAGGCATATTTGTTTTATACTTTTGTACTTTCTGCTTCTCTCTCTGAAATAATTCCTTTGATCATGGGTGGCTAGTTCATTCTGTGAATTTGCGTCTCAGAACAAAATCCTCTTCTTAGAGATAAATCTTTCCTAGCCATCAAACAAAGTTCAATTTTCTATCAAACAACCCTGTAATATTTTTCATAAGAACACTTGTCACTACCCAATATTTTCTTATGTGCTCATTCACTTATTTGGCTACTCCTGTTGAATATAATAAAGACCTTTTTCAACTTATTCGCTGTCATGGCTGCAGCAACTAAGAGACTAACTAGAGTATTTCTGATTTGTAATAAATATTTCTGAATAAAGAAATGAAAGAAAAAGTGGTGAAATCACATTTATAGTTTAATAATTTAAAATGTTAAATTACTCAGCTTTTCCTCCATGTGAACAACAAAACTTTGTGAATGATTCAAAAGAAGGAACAATCTGAATACACATAAATTGTTTTACTTTAATTTCTTACTTTTCTTCTGTTTAAAATTTAAAAAATAAATAAAAAAGAAAGAAATTAGGGGATATGTTCCTATTCTTTTTCTCCCTGTTTCAGAAACATTAGAAACTACTTTGCCCTCTTCTCATCTTTCAGAAAAGTAAGGTAAGATTAAATGGACTATCTAAAATTATGCATGGCTAGCATGTGGCAGAAGTGGGGCCAAAACCCATCTCTTCTCGGTTTCAGTGTAGTAACCTTTCCACAGCATCTTGTTACTACAGTCAGTACTGTGACCATTATCAAATATTGATTCTATTATGGCATAACAAAGCTCAAAAGGCAGGTCCCATAATAAAAGACATGCAGAAGAAGACAAGACAGATAAAGAAGCTTTACATCTGGGGATATGGTATTCTCTGGGAAATACTTGAAATTATATAGTAAAGGTAAATTACACATCTCCAAACTTCCTGAAAAACTTAGCCAAAGCTGTATCATGACATCTGTAAGTTACAGCCACATTGCAATACAGTTGCTAAAAATAATTTATAATGTTGCCAAAATGTCACAATATGATTAAATTTTAACATACTAGACTTTCAATAATAAATTCATTTCTCCTGCAAGTAATTGAAATTTAAAGAAATATTTCTCAAATATTGGGCCACTGGACCAGGTTTTTATTTTAGTCATAAGCCAATAGTGTTAGTAAATTGAGCTCCCCTAAAATCCATTAAAATCAACACCAAATAATCAACCTAACCTGGATGTCTGAACACTTTCAATAGAGTACTTATTTGTATCATTAACACTATTTTACAAGACTTCCAAATCACACTATGCTTTCAGATTTATTTTTCAATCATTTTAATTGTATAAGCACCCTGAAACTTACCATAAATGGCATAACTGTGTCTAGGAGATATATATTGCAAGACAGTACCTTCTCGTATTCTTGTAACTTTCAGCATATTATTTTGGGTATAAAATGGATTAAAAAAGGAGTCACAAGCTATCAGAATGTGACATGTACGCATTTGCAAACCAAACAAAAGTCTCAGGTCACTAATTCAGAACTAGCAGAGAGCATGAAAGATCACAAATAAATTGAACCTATCTACAAGAAATTAGCAATCTTGTTGATGGGAAAAGATTTACACTCAAAGCACAATTGTATTGCACATACATTTACTCAGAGGGTAAAATATAGAAGATAAATTTTAAGAAAAAATATATCTTCCCTGATAACAATCACCTTGTGTGCTCACATACTGTCAGTAGGATTTCTTAACTTACTCATCTCACTTTCAGTTTTGACAATGTAACAGCTCGAAGATCCCAGGCGAGTGTTGAATCATGTGACAAACATCTTTAGATGGATGTTGAAGCAATGTGCAAAATATATCTTTTGACATAGGCAAATCATTTTGCTTTGTTTTGTTTCTTTAATATTGAAAGTAGTAATTTTATTTTCCAAGAGACACTTTCATTTTTGGTGCAAACTCTGACTAATTTTTAAACACTATATGCAAATGTTAACATTATTTCTTTGTGAATGCTAGCCAAATGAGTGTATAATTTATATACTGGGTTTTCTTTTCTTGGATAATATTGGATACTGAATCCAAGGTCTTGCACCTAACTACATCTCTAGCCCTTTCTTAAATTTTGAAACAGTGTCTTGCTAAATTTCCAGGTTGCAAGTCTCCTGCCTCAGCCTCCTAAATAGCTGGGATTGCAGGCATGCATGTGCCATCACACCCGATTTTATTCTTAGTTCTTAATTTTAAGCCAGTGCAAAGTATTGATATGCTTCTCTTTTTAATTCAGATTTTTCCCTAAGATATCTTTGGTTGCTGTTTTGTTGTAACATATCACATGGGCTGGCGGTTTAGCTCAGCAGCACAAGTGCCTGCTTGCCAAGTGCAAGGTCATGGGTTTGATCCCCAGTATAAAAAAGAAAGAGTCGTAACATATCACTTACACAGAAAAGTATGAAAGATAAGTGTGCAGTTTATATAATTACGTATAAAATACGACTCTAGGTATTTTTAAACATCATCACAGAAGGAAGGAAGCAACTCCCCTTTGAGAGTGTAGATTTCCTTGTTCCAAAATCAAAAATAAATTTTTTTGACTCTTCAGTCTCAAATTTGGAAAAATAAATGCAAACATTTCAATTCTTGATCCCTTAACTCAAATTATATTCTTATATAGCAGTTCATGATCCTCCCGAATGATATAATCAAGGGGAAAAGGCAACATACAATTAATGAAGAATAAAATATTTAAACCTATGCTGTTGATAGTTTGATAATCAGGATTTATTGTCCTGTCTTGTTCTTTTAAACAAACCATGTGAAAAATTTTGACGAGAAAGAATGATTGTAAGTCTAAACAAAATGTGATCTCTAACAGTGATTCTCCACTACAGTGGCCCTAAATACTAAACAATGTATTAACTAACTGATAGTTCACCTTTTGAAAAAAAAATACATTGTCTTCTGGGCTCATCACCTTAGGTAGTATGTTTCTATATTTACATAAAATCTTTCATTCATCGATAACCACTTAAATCAATGAAATACTAGACACCATAAAGGGGACAACAAAAGTAGAGAATTAGAATACTTGTCCTCAGCAGGGCTTACAAAATACTTGGGAAGAAAAACATCTACTCAGGAAGCAACCGAAAAGTACTTACAATCTATAAACAATCCTGCAATAGTAAAGGACAACCTCAGTGAAGCTCTGGAAATTTCAAAATGATTGTTTTTCAAAAGCACTTTGTAAGATGACTGTCTCTAAGTCATAATACAGGTTGCTATCAGAAACATTACAAATAAATGCTGATAGGAGAAATAGATTTGCCAAAAGAAATTCATGTAGCTGACAATATATAAAAATTTTGTCTGTTTGCTATGAAAATACAGTAGAAAATAAACAATTAGACAACAATTGGAAAAGCGAACATGATTGCAAAATAGGCTTAGAAAATATATCTGGACATATTTTTAATGCTGATGCTTGAGAAACATTATACAGTATTTAATTAAATTATATAATTGAATTTTTTTTAGTTTATGAAGGGAATCCCTTCAAAAGAATTCATGAGATATCTCTTTTAACTTGAAAACATACATTTTTCATCTTCATTCACTTGTTCAACAAGGATTAATTGAGGGTACCTAATATTTATCAGGCACTAGAAATCCATAGCGAGCATGGAACATGGAAACTACATAAGAATATAGGAAGCTCACATTATAGTGTGGGAATGAGAATGAAAAGCAAGAGTCAAGAACTAAGTGTTTTTCCTAAGTGTTTATCATCACCTTTATGCCCAGTATTAATTTTATATTTATCACCTAAAAAATCAGGGTTGGAATTTATCTTTGTTTACAAATGGAACTTTGGAAGGGAGTAGAATATAGATGGGTGCAGACATTCTCTGAGATTTCTGACAATTGCAAGGTGGGAAAAGAATATGTGTAAGAAAATGATTCATTGATCTATAAGTGAGAGGAAACAAAACAAGCAGGATTTGTCAGAGGAGGAAGAAGTAAGTTAAACTGAAGTCACCAAGCCTTACCATCAGTCATGCAGCATGCAGAGGAGAGCAAACGGAGAGAAAAAGAAGAAGAGAAAGGAGGAAGAAGGGGAAGGAGAAGCAAAAGAGGAAAAAAGAAATGTTCAAGACAGGTCTATATGATAAGTGTATGAAAGAGGAAGAAGCCTTCTTGCTTTCTCCTCTTTCCTTTACACCCCACTTTACTTTCTCCCTTTCTTTTCTTTCTTCCTTGAAGCAAACATGTATTGATAATTTCCAAGCATTATACTAAGCAGTAGAGATACAAAATAAATACAACAAAGTCTTGGTTCTTAAGAAATTTATTATCCAGAGCAAAGTTCTCAGTTCAGGGATTTTTTTATACCCAGATGTGGCCATTATAACTATTTAACAACCTGTGTAGCACAAACCAACCCATCAGGATCTTCATGGAAGCCTCGTATAATACCAGCAGTCCTGTATGCCTGCCAGGCAGGTGTGAGGTTGTGAGTTCGATCCCTGGTACAAAAAAAAAAAAAACAAAAAAATAAAAAACAAAAAAAAAAACATGTCAGCAGTTAACCTTATAATTGCTGAGTAATGGCAAAACTGGAGTGGGGTCCTAAGGGAGGGACTACAGTAGCCAGGACAATTGGGTAAGCAAATGGACTTGAAAATGGGACAGTTTTAGTTATTTGTCAAGTGGTAGAAAAGCATTAATCATTTAACAACGATTTGTCTATATCTACAAAAATCAATTAAATCCTTAGCTTTCCTTACAGCAAATGCTTAAGATTACATGACTAAAGAAAGCTCTTCTGAATGAGTCTGGATCTGAATCTTAAGAAAGATGATTGCATCAGGTGATAATGAGGAAGGGTTGACATTTTAGACATGGGGGAAAAGTCCAAGTAAAGGTGGACATTGATGAATTATGTACAGAATGCTAACTGGAAATGTAGGCAATAAAAGTGTATTACAATAAAATAAGGGGCAAATGTGGAAGAATAAATTGTATGCAGCAAGAGGATGAAAAAGAGGGTTAGCTGTGGTGCCAGTGGGAAAAGGGAAATTTATAGACTAGAATTACGAGCGTAGGTCTGATACAGAGGGAAAAAAGGGAGGAGGCTTTGGTATATCCTTGAGCAGAGAATGGTATGATGAAAGTGTCACAGGCAGGAAAATATTTTCCTGGCTACATGAAGACATTGAAGGAGGGAAGTCAGTATAAGATGTTACCTCAGCAGTCCTGGTATATCTGATTATGCATGTATCAGAATGGTACCTGCAGAAGTAAAAGGAAGGGTTCAATCTGACAGATACTGCAGTACATGTGAGGAGTGGAGAAAGAGGAATCAACAGTAAGCACAGTATATATTAATATCATACCTGTTTTCCTAAACATTCAAAGGAAAATTCAAGACTAATACGACTAACACCTTAAATAGTACATTTGAGCCAGGTGTGGTGGTATTCACTTGTGGTCTCAGCTAGTCAGAAGGTTGAGGCAGGAGTTTAGCACGAGTCTCGGCAGCATAGCAAGACTGTCTCAAAAAATAAAACAAAACACCAAATTTAACCACGTAATGATCCTATTTAATTTACAAATAAAAATTTTAACTGGTAAAAACCAGGTGGCATAAATCGATTATCTTTGAACACTCAGAAAACTGCTGCTACATGATACCTAGAAGTAACAGCATCAAGCTACATTTTTTATTGTTCCTTTGTATCGGTGTATACAATGTATATGATGTGAAATCATTGAAATTTATGTGAAATCTAGCAGATTTCATTGTTCTGAGAGCTAACTTACTTAAAGTCATTTGCAAATGAAACTTTAATCATTTGGCAGTAGAAAAGAATGCTTGATTTTTAACAGAGTTAATTTTCAGTTGACTCTAAAGATAACAGGGAAGCTTTAGGAACCTAATTAAACCACGCATTTGCTCTAATTACTTTGGCTGCAGAACTCTAGGAAACAAAAGCAGCCAGCAGACCTGTTCTCTGTGTAGCAGTCCGGCATTTGACTGTTGTTTTCTCCAGCAGAGGTTTTGAGTAGCACAAAAGGAAAAAGCTAAGAAGCACAGCCATCATCTGCAAATGGTGGCTGCAGCCACAAATCACTCAGCAGTCCTTATTTCTGCATAGCGTAGAAAGCATCATTCATGGAACATGGATAACAATCATCATTACTAGCATCATTTTTGAATATCAAGAGTAAAGCCACACATTTTGATCCACATAATTGGGTATTACCTGAAAAAAGATTATGGAGTTAATTCTTAAAGACTAATGTATACATTGGGCAAGGACAATAATAGTTCTTTTGTACTGATTAATTTTCCCTCTAGACTTTGTTTTCTTGAATAATATCCATATTTACCATAACGGTTTAATTTTTAAACTAAGTAAATCCACATTTTATTTATCTATTTTGAGTTTAGAATAGTTACCATATAAGTTAAAGAAACAAAAATGAGTTTTTATGGTCACTGACTAGTCAATTCAGTCAAACAAATATTTTCTTAAAGCAAGAGTCAAAGGAAATTCTTTTAAAAAGCAAACCCCGTTAAAGGTATATTTCTTCATTAGATGAAACAGTTTAGAGGCACCGTGACTGTTTATCCATTGACCTTAGTTTGTAAATATAAATTACCAGCTGCAATGCTTGGGGTTTTCTTTCCCTCAGCTAAACTGGCAAACCAAAATTTTTAGAAGGTGTAGGTTTTATTACTTCTTATTCATTTTTTAAAAAAATACGTGTTTTGGACTCCTGGTTCAAAGTCCAAATTTTACAAGCACTATAACATGATATGCAAAGCAACTTTAGCTTTCTGGGGTAAATTTGTCCTAAAAATACAAATAAAAAGTTAACTAAGGGAGAGAAGACCGTTAAAGCAACCATCTGGTGAATTCAGGCAAAAAACAAGGTCTCCACTTTTTGCCTGAACCACTGACATCTCTTCCACCCCTCTACTTTATTTTGCCTATGGAAACCTGACCTAAACTAAACAACTATTCTATATCATTAAGTTGTCCAGGAAGATGAAAGTTTAAATATATGCCAAACAACCTGCAGTATCTGGTGCAATTCAGTAATAACGGTCTCTTCTAAGTGTCAGTGCTGGGGCAACTTTATAACCGAAAAGGTTTGGTTAACCTATGGAGAGAAAATAACGTTCTTCTAGTCAGACATTCTTCCTGTTTACCAGACTCACACTTCCCAGATTCTCTATCATTGTCAGAAACACACAAAGTAAAATTCCTCTATGAAAGATCTTACTCAATCTCTAATTTCACTTTGCTGTAAGCAAATAATATACCTTGGGTACAAAGTCATCAGCCTTACCATTGTTCAAAAATAATTTCTACATTTTTAAAAAACACAATGAATAGTCCTAGGCTTCCTCTCTCCCAAAGAAGAGAAAAATGTCATAAAGTATTAAGTGTGACATGTAAAATTTTACTAGTTTAGATGTTCTCTTACAGTTTGTTGACAAAAAAGGAAAAAAATTAGCTCTCCCTTTAAGCATATAAATTTAGACATATGAGATTGTTTTTAAAGAAGATTAGAAGTGGTCATGATGACATTTCTATGTATCAACTGCTCCCTTTTAAATTGTGCTACAAACCACAGTGAACCACATTTACACATCTTTCAAAATAGGTTTAAATGTGATTTTGAAAAATCAATACATGTGAAAAAACAATAAATACCACAAAGTTTCAATCTTTATTATATAAACAAATCATAAGAGAAAAACACAAAACTAATAAATAAGGCAAAGAATACTTTACAGAAGACAGTACGATGTCAGTAAATATGCATAAAATGTTTTGCCTTACTAACAAATAAAAAAATGGTAGAATGACATTTCACTCATCAGTAGGGTATTTTTAGAAAAATGACTGTTCAATGCTGGCAATTGGTGTGATAGGGTAAACTGAGACAATATTTTTGAAAAATAATGAACCAAATATTCAAACTTTTTAACTCAGTAATTCTAATCCAAGGTTTCCACCGCAAGAGAATAATTTTAACATTTTAAAAAGTCATAGGTATAAGATATTCACTGCAGCATTATTCATAATACTGAAAAAACCTTTTAAAAACCCTTTAATACTCCCAAAACAAAAGGGTGGTTAAGCAAATTGATATACAGTAGAACTGAGAAGACATTCTGAAATTACAACTGTGTGGGATGTTATTCTGCGTTTTAAATGATGATTAGGCTGACCCATAATAATATGAGGTAATGTCCTCATGTAATGGTAAGTGAAAAGAACTTGAAGCAAAATTATATACACTTACTGTTTTCTGCAAAAACTCTGCCTATATAAGGGTAAAGAAATGAAGATTTTTAAATCTCTCCAGTATTCTCAAATTTTATTTATTCTTTTGAATATATTTTCAAATTTCACATTATTACTCAAAGGATATTCAAATTAATTGTTTTACTTTCACATTTATATCTAAAGAAAATCTTGTGCTTGGAAAGATGAAATATTATCATAAAAAGTCCAATGAGAGCATTACAATTTTGATTATAATTGTCTAGAGTGTTGTACATATGTAACTAGGCAGCTGAAATATATAGGTAGCAACACTAGTCTAGACACATTCATTCTACCTCCAGCCCATTTTGGAAAACACATTTGCTTCTAGCACCTATGAGTAGTCTGCACTTAGAAAACACTGTCAGCAAAGGAAATGGTAACGATTGTTGCTAATATCCCGGAGACAACCAAAACGAATTTATATTTTTCCTCCAAGTCAGAGTGTCAAAAAGGCGCGGTCTATTCAAAAATCTTTGTTCTGTTTCTAACAGAGAACAAATTAATAGGACAGAGATGAGTATTCTTATGATGCATACATTGCCTTATTTATGGTTAGACTTTATAAATAATATCCTCTGTAGACTCTACTCCAGGGCAAAGGCAAACTAATATTCCATTTTTTTGGAGAGAAATGCCATATGCGCCCCCCT